>JAOBAY020087024.1:0-10382 GCA_025331085.2 Zoanthus sociatus
TCGGACTAGTAAACCGAAGATGTGGGGTTCGATTCCCGCCAAGGGCTTAAAAATTGTTTTCTCTTCTTTCATTCTATTGTATCAATAAGTTTTACCGTCGAGAGCTCAATTCGATTCTTGCTCGGTTTCAAAGTAATCGGAATTCGCCATCAAGTCTGGCACTAAACAAAACTTTTCTTTCCTACAAAATATATCACTTTACATAAATTTTTCTGATGTTGTGAAAAATAGCTCCACTCATACTTCTGACCAACCGTTTAAATTAAAATAGATCGAAAAGTTTCACTGGTCTTCAAAATAAAACGAACAAGTCGCTGAATCTATCATTCACCAAGCCACAACGGTGGCATGAAGTTGAGGCAAATGGTTACCGACTGACATCACTCACATTACTCACTTACGCTCCGGCCAACGTAGTGGTTACCTTCTATCAACGGAGGAGCCACAAAAAGTCTTCCTTTTCCCCAACCCTCACCCGAGCCCAACTACCACTAACTTTAATCTCTATTAGGGGTGGCGAATGGTCCTTTAAAAAGTTTCGTAAAATTTTAATAGAATTGCGTGAGTCTCGTAGTCTCGTTTTTTCGGTAGCTACGTGCGACTCGCAGTTTCGAAATCTCGACTTTTGCAAGGTTAAGAAAGTATCAATCGTGGTCGTGATGTTTCTGTTGACAGATTTGATACCTCGCAAAGATTCATTCAACAGCTTTATTAGCTTTTATTATACAACTGAAGGCTCTTATACACGTGCACGTTTGTATAATTCTAACTTCGTACAAAAGTTTACAAACATTTTAGGGGCCTAAACGCCTTACGCTAGCATTTTATCTACTTAAAAATCTTGGACTCGCAACGTGTAAAAGGTAAAAATGTCTCGGACGCGCAAAGCAAAACACAAGTCTCGCCGTCTAGCGAAGTCTCGCATTAACCATTCGCCACCCCTTCTATTTTAAGGGCTATCTAGTAGTCTAATAAAGTATTCCAAAAACATACCTAAAGCTTCATAATCCCAGAAAACACACTGTGGAACACTACCCGGTATCTCTTTCAAACTTTTAAATGTAATTACGACTGGTTCTGAAAGATTTTGAACTTTGATGCCATTAATACCAGCTGATATTACACGGCTGTTGAGTACAGATGAAGTATTGGATTTGTTGTGCAAACCCACTGCGGTGCTAAAAAGCTTGCTTGTCGAATACAACACCGTCCCAAGTTTTCTTTGTTTCTCTTCTCTCGTATTCAAGTTTTCGATCAGTTCCAAGGGGATCGTAAACGTCTCCTTGATGTCTTCCTTCGTTACCTCATTCGCATTCCTTGTTTGTGTAAGCGTTGCGCCACTCAGATCCACAACCAAAGGGTCGCTGGACTGAATATTGATATAATTTGTTGTAATGACGAAGTTTTCTGTGTGTATGGTGGAAGAACTTTTGTTTGCAGGGATCGGAAGATTTTGAGCTAAGGTTTCAATACCAACTGCCAATCTAAAGTGGAAAATGAAAATTGTATCATCAATTAAACATCAAATATAGTTTCCAGATCTTACTGGTAATTTCTTTTTTGTTGTTTCAAGATGATAATAATGCCATAACTTATATTGCAAAAATTACAATCATAATCCAGCGCTTAACCCATTTAACCCAGTCTAACTATATTTGTTCAACCTCGTATATACGAGCTTCCTATTTATGTAAGAGAGTTATAAGAGAATGCATGGGACACTGTCAACTCAGTGAATTTTCAGAAAACTTATGAATTAAATCAGATTTTATTTATTGCCTGTTTTCTCTTGTTTTTGACAACCTCTAGAAATTTAAAGTTTTTTTTCCTTCCTGCATACGTATTACGAAAAAGAATATTGGAATCGAAGTATCGCCTTCAAATCAAAACATATCTTTTTGTGAAAATATGAATCCTAACGCAATTGCCTCGGCAAGGCCGTAAAAAGATAACTTACAATGTAAAAAGCGATGATTTCCTTTTCTGAGCCTTAGGTTTTAAGAAATACGCCTCCAAAACCATAACTGCGCCACTTTGGTACACGTCATGATCAACAGTTCATATTATAAAAGTTTTACATCGTAGGGAGAAAAAGACTGGACTCCTTCGTCGGAGTAAGAAAAAAAAAAAAGACTCTGGATAGTTTAGTAGTTACACCTCCCGGCGGGGCTGCCTTTTGTACCATCTCGTACCCAGGCTCATTTCACTGACGTCAGTGACATGAGCCTGGGTACGAGGTTGACTTTTATACTCGTTCAGTCCCAGGCATCTCGGCTGCTTCGACCATAAAGTATGCCAAAATTCAAAATGTCGATTTTGGAGGCATTTTTCTTGAAGGCTCACGCACTGGTTCAAGAAGGCAGCTAGCTCGCTCAAATCATCATTTCTTCAGTTGTAAGTAAGCCTTTTACGGCATTGTCGAAGGACATTGTGTTGGGATTGATATTTTTACGAAAAATGTCGTCGTGGCTTGAAAGCGACCAAGGCAATGTAAACATTCTATCTTTTCTTTTCTTCTTACAGGAAAGGAAAAAACTTTAAATTCTTTAAAATGTTTCAAGAGATTATCAAGAACAACAACAAGATATACAGTGAGTAAAATTTGATTATATTTCTTACTTCAGTCTTCAGTATTTTGAAAATCAACTGAACTGACCATGTTCCATACAAAATATATCCTAAAACGCACATACAATTTAATTTTTGAATCCTATAAACACAACTGTATTATTATATACATTTCAGAAAACTGTAATTAAAGTTATATTTAATTATTATAATATAAAAGTTTTGAATTTTATCCATGTTTTCAGTCTCCGAGATGTAGGACTATTTTCTATGTCACACAACGCTGAATCATGTTTTTTAAAAGTAATAGAAATCAGTATATTTGACTCACACTTTATGAATTTGGTTATTATATCCTTAAAATATCATTTACATCGTGAAATGTAATGAGAGTCTTTAATAAATAAATAAAATGATAAATTTTATGTTTCAGTTGTATGGCGCCGGCCATGTTCGACATGCTGAGATCCACCAATCATTATAGCGTCGCACACATTTACACAAAATTAATATTCAAAAATTTTGCTCGCCAGTAACTCCTTCAAGAAATACTCTTTCCCTTCAAGAAAAATCAGAGTTGTTTTAATTGCTTTACAAGTCCATGAGCTCTTAATTTTATTTGGCAAAGGAATTGATGGTTGAAATTTTAAAACATCGATATACGTATACTATACCACGTAGTTGCAAATCATCTATTACCAAAGCAACCTCAAAAAAGTTAGCCTGGGTTGTTTACAGCTTTAGTGTTCGAATCTAGCTCTAACTGTGGTGTAATATTTGAAAAGAAACATATTTTTGGTTTTTAATCTTGCTCAAGGAACAATTTAAACGCTTTAAGCTACAGCTTTAGAGGAGTGTGAACTAGTCTAAAGCTGTAATTTAATTGGTTCTCCTTAACACGGAGTTCCATTTTAGTTTATTTGTAAGGATGGAAATCTGAGTTAACTATGACATAAAATTTTAGAAATATTCGATTCTTCCAGCTTGTTCTCTTAATTTTATTGTTTATTATGTTTATTTTGTTCTTTTTTAATCCAATCCAAAAAGTCTCTCTAAACACCTATGTATCGCCCATATTTTTAATTACTCCACCATAAAGTGCCCGCGGCCTATAACTCTGGAACGAAAAAAAATATTGAGATCAAACTTTGTAGGTTAATTAGGATATCATGAAACAATAATTTTTGTCTAATTTAATTAGTGTAATACGTCATTGTGACATCATAATGATGTCATAAAATCAGAAAAAATCGATTTTTAGCTGATTGTTTTATTCAATTTACTAAAATTGCTTGTGGAAATGTTTTCAAATAAAAACAACTGTCCAAAGACTTCTAAAGTTTTCTATTAACTGTAGTTGCCACTTGAGTTATTTTATTTTCATATATTAAATAATTTATTACCAGTTCAATGTTGAATCAATATTTAAACATTAAGAGTTGATAATTACAATATTTTTATCGAAAAAACTGTGCATCAAACTAAGACTTGTTCATTGTTAATTAATATAAATGTCAGAATAATTATACATTTTCTTGTATAATTTAATAAAACACAGCTCTGGAAATTTCAACAGTTGCGTGTTGTACATTATTATGTAACATTTCTGACATTTTCAACTTGAGATCACGATAATGATGTCACTGTATGACGTCAGCAGTTCTAAAAGTTTTGAATTCTTTCTGCAACATATAATAAAGAAATTTATTTCTGTGCTAAAGGTTTTTGATTGAAAAAATGTATGCAAAATGTAAGAAAAAGTTAAAAATGAATAAACGCTCCTCCAAAAACAGGTTACCATGGCAACATTACACATCCCAACAACAACATTTTATGATATTCCTGTTTTGCAATAAATTTTAGGAAAAGTCACAAAATTTGATGGCAATCAGATAAATAGTAGCAGAATGGTGACTCTTTGAAATCAGCGTGGGCACTTAGTGCCCCCCCCCCTTCCTTCCCCTGTCTGGATAGGGTTAAATTTCTCAGGCAGACATTTGTTTGGCTCACAATCTATTTTTGGGGAGGTCAGGAGAGATTGCCAGATGAGCCAAAAGAATGTCTGCATGGGAGGTTATTGGCACAGTAATTACAATAAAGATGTCTTGATGGCTTCTCTGACGGCTACAGCATTCCTGTTTTGTCCTTGGTTTGGGTCGACTGGGAAAACACCAAGGTGGAGCTGCATGCCTTGCAGCCACTCCTCATTAAAGTCCTCACCCATGACTTCACAGAAGTTGTGCAACACACAACAAGCAGCAATGACAAGACAAGCAGTCTCAACATTAAGGTCAAGCCTCTTTGCAATCCTTCTGAACCTACCCTTTAGCCTTCCATAGGCATTCTCAACCACCACTCTTGTCATGCTGAGGATCTTGTTGAAATTCACTTGTTCCCTCGTTAAGTTTCCATTGTCAGTATACGGCTTCATTAGCCAGTCACTGAGCGCATATGCAGAGTCTCCAACTATCAAGGGCGGAACTCTCACACCTGATATGTCTCGAGATAATTGAAGCGGTAGGAAAGTCCTCGCACAGCAGTGGGAAAACAGCGGTGAATTTTTAAATACACGCGCATCGTGAACTTTCGCCGGCCATCCAACAAAAATGTCAACAAAACGATAGGTGCTGTCAACCAATCCCTGCAGTGTTACTGCGTGGAATCCTTTTCGATTCACATAATCTTCCGGACTTTGGATAGGTGCAATAACAGGCACATGGCAACCGTCAAGTGCGGCCACTACTTGGGGAAACCCCGCTCGATCTCTAAAACCATCGATCTGATCTTGTACTTCTTGCTGATTTTGCGGAAAGAAAATATACCGAGGAAGAAGAATACCTGCAAGTACCTCGCATACCTGTTTCACGATGGTACACACGGTGGACTTTCCAACGCCAAACAAGTTTCCAATAGTTCTGTAGCGAGCGGAGTCGGTAAGCCAATACAAAGTAATTGCAACGCGATGGCGAACTGCAATGGCTTTACGAAAGTTCGTGTTCCGTTTCGCGATATGGGGTGATAGTTCAGCGCACAGATATTCAAACGAATCCTTCGACATCCTGAAGTTCTCTACCCAATCATTATCGCTCCAGCCTTGGCAGGTCTCCTCCCAAAAGGACTGAGACCTGCTTTTACTCCAAACTCGACGTAAACTTGGTCCGCATTGAAATAGTTGCCGCGTCAACAACAATAAAAATACAGATGACACAAGACGTCTGTGGCGGAGGTATCTTTGGAGTCGTCTCCTGGCAAGCTTTGCGCGATTTTCCGCAATAATTAGGCTTTGTTCTTTCTTTTTTTTCCAAAACAAAAGCGCAATATTTCGCGCATCCGCCATTTTGTTTACATTTTATATACTGTGGCTGTATGACGTTGTAATTACACGTTTGCGAGGCTGAGCATTAAAATGAGGCTGCGTTGTCGTCAACTGTTGTGGTTTGGTGTGAACGGGTTCATCAGTTAACCATGTTTAATTAAACATGGTTTCTTTAAACTTTGTTTGATTAAACATGTTTTGTTGGTGTGAACGGGGTATTAGGTTTTCACTGATCTGCACTCGAATTCTCCCAAACGCTTGCCTCGGTTTTCACCTGGCTATAGGAACGGAGAAAATGTTTGATTTCTTAAATAAAATGATTTAGTTATTTCCGTAACAACCGGTGAAACAAACCTCGGTCATAGCTCTGGCCCTTCTTTCCTCTTCTTCTTTTTTCTTTTTCATCTCTTCGTTTTGATGCTTGGCTTCCTAAGAACAAATCGTTTGCCATAAGCATTGCTAATACAACTGAACGTCAATTAAATGCAGCAAAGCATACAAAGGGAAGTGTAGGTGAGGTACATCATTAAAGGAAACATTACACACCATTCACAAACATGTAACGTGTGCCACTTGTGAAAGATAACTTGCTGCAAAGTTTCTATAGCAAATCGAAACTTATTGCATAGGTAGATTCTAGCAATTGGAATAAATACTAGCATTTCATGAAGATCCAGTTTCATGATACATATTTATTTAATTACTAATTATGGAATGTATCCCCGACTAGATGAGGTTTTTGTAGTTATTTCGGGTGTCCAACCACTATAATTCCGTTTTAATTGAACATTGACCTGACTTGTATTGTACTATATACTGTGAAGATTTTGGAAATAAACAAATTTTGTTTGTTGTTGTTGTTGTCATTTACAACGATACGCACCTCAAGGTAACTAGATTGACATAAACAAAAATGCATGTAACGCTGCGTGAAAAACAATAAGGGCGTGCATATACCATATAACCCAGCGTGACATAAACAACAAGGGCATATACATGTAACGCTGCGTGAAAAACAATAACGGCGTGCATATCATAAAAACCAGCGTGACATAAACAACAAGGGCGTAGTTTAAAACAACGTGTAATGCAGCAAGTACATATACATCATGTAACAGGACCTTGAAGATCATTCAAAGTGATCTTGAGTGGAATACACATATTGTAGAATCCTGAGTTACCAAAGCTACTAACGACTTTTTTACTAGTTCATCTTCAGTGCGCTTAAATTTCTGAATGCAAATTAGTAAAGCTTGCATTCAGTTAGTGCTACTTTACGGATGTAAGGTGTTTCACTTTAGTCTTTTGCAGTAGCTTAGCACATTCATGGAAAGGGTCCAAAAACGTTCCCTTAAAATTATTATTGGTATTGGTTATGATGTCCTTTATGAGGATGCCCTTCCTCGTTCAGGCCTGGTAACCTTACACAACATTCAACTTGGTGTGATATCTAAAAACGAAATGACATCTGAAGCAAGAACAGGTATGTAATACAAAGTTAAACGCGACAATGAAATGTAAAAGTTAAATAAGGTATAGAGGTAAACGTACCGCAAATGAGACAAGGAAAGAATTGAATATTCCAAAGAACTCATCAGACTGTAACTGTTTTGAGTCCTCTCCAAACATGGTAACGATTTTTGAATACTATGGAAAGAAACGTACAGTGAGTGAGTACTAGGTACAAGGGAGATCCATCAGTTACATTTCTCGAGCTTTCGTAACGAGACTGAGAGAACCGGAGGAAATGATTACGATGAAATTTCAGCTCACTCTGCTTGACATCACAAATGAAACTAAGCAAAATTGTTTTAGAAATGGATCTGAAAGACCAAAAAATTCATTCAAAATCGTGAGCATCAATAATCTTAGTAATCGAGAAACAGTATAATTCTTAATCCTAAAGGTTAGCGGAAACGTTACGATGTTTTACTAATACTAGATTTCAGCATGTTTTTCTTGAGAAAAAAGCACTAAAATTTTAAAGAAAGCAAGAGTTATTCAAACCATCAAAGAGAAACTTAATTTTACTTCACTTTTATTTATTTTTCTAACCCAAGCCAAGTACTAGGAAAACTAGTAAACAGTGATAGAAGTACCAAGTACAAGTATGGCACTCACACGTTGTTTCATATCTTTCCACGAATCTTCGAGTTCAGATAGCGAGAATTGAGCCATCTTCACAAATGACCCCATGATGCTCACAAACTGATCCCCAGGAGCACGGTCTTTCCTCTTGTTCTGGAATTCTACCTCCTGTGTGATGAGAAACAACAACCAAACCGAGTGAATAGTATGTATAGCAAGCCGTTACTGCTAAAAGTCATCCAATTCATTAAACATGTTCAGATTACCACACTATGTATAACTATTGAGTTGTTCATACAATGAGGCGAGTTTTCCATTGACGTTATTAATAATAATAATAATAATAATAAAGACTTTATTTTACGAGGGTAACACCTAACAGTGACATATTCAGTTCCATTTGCTATTAAGATCTTGGGGAAAATTAGACAAGTAAATCTTGACCAAAACTCAAAATGACCTTCATAAATCTCAACGAAAACTTAACGAGTTTCTCAAAAAAAAACTTGACAACTCGACGAGTTTCTTATACATCTCCACGAGAACTCGACGATTTTTGTTTGGACCACATGGCGCCCTTTTTCTGTTGCAGGCTGTCACTGGCATGGCTGCTTCGAAGAAACCTTTCTCAGAACTTTAATACATTCTGCATAATAAATTCTTCTAACGATTATTTTCTCCTTGAATATCTAGAAAGAAACCAGCTGGAAGAAGCGACGAAAGATAAAAGTGACATCTCCAAAGTACTGATCAACTCTTGTTATATAATGTTTGTATATTTAGACGATTTAAGCCTATTACTGGTTGTTATACAATATTTCATCATATTTTGGTAATTTTAAAAATGCTTTGACAATACTGAAAAGTCGTGTCAATAAAGGTTATTATGTTGCGAGTCAATAGCTCTTTGTCCATGTGAAAAGTTACATGCAGCTAAGAAATAGCAACTGAAAAAAAAATTGCAGCAAAAAAATTAACGCCTGCAAAACTAAAACTGTTGCAGCAAACAAGGAAAAGTTGAAGCAAATAAATTGACAGCTGCAACTGAAAACTTACAAAAATGCTGCAGCAAATAAATGAAGCTATATAGTACAACATGACTGAAATGCAGTTCACACTAACAGTGATAGTTGAAATCGCATCAGGTATTCGTCAAAGCTATTTCTAGGGAACAGAGATTATAGATTTGGACTCCGTTCTGACTTCTACTAAGATTAAAACATGAACACCGACCTTTTCTACTTCTTTAATTTCCATTTTAACTGCTTGATAATCCGACTCCAATTCCGACAAACTATAAATGAAAAGAGTGTCAACATGTTGAGTTAAAATGTTTACAAAATGCGATGTAGGAAGATGAAATCAGTACTACATATACAGCACGAGATAAAAACACGAGAATAGCAACTGAACAAAATTTCTTCACTCACAGAAACTGAAATAGTAAAACAGAGTGGAACTCGTTGGTACGAGGTACGTTGTTCTAGGTCGTGCCAACATGATAAGTATCAAACTATGAATGAGTTAATTTTGAGGCACAGATGATAAAATAATCATCAAATATTCACTAAAGAAGCCTTCACTGATAGATAGATTCTTATGTACGTTTTAAAACTTAAAAGTAATAGATGGGCCAAAAACAATGTTTCGCATCTCGGTATATATCCACACTATTCACCTCCCCTTTGGGAGTTTGTTGTTACCTATTAGTATAAAATCAACTTTAACCTAACTTAGCATGGTGAATTTCAAAACGGTTGAATAAAAATCACAAAAGATTTGAACGTACTTGACTTTAGCCGCCGTTCTTACGTTTCCAAGTTCTTCTTCCAACAATAAAACATCGGGATACTACAAAGAATGGGAAGTAACATTTATTAGCCACACCACTGTCTTGCGTAAGATACATGAGTAGACTTATCAACCAAGCCAGCCACACCACTGTCTTGCGCAAGATACATGAGTAGACTTATCAACCAAGCCAGCCACAACACTGTCTTGTGCAAGATACATGCAGACTTATCAACCAAGCCAGCCACAACACTGTCTTGTGCAAGATACATGTAGACTTATCAATCAAGCCAGCCACACCACTGTCTTGCGTAAGATACATGTAGACTTATCAACCAAGCCAGCCACACCACTGTCTTGTGCAAGATACATGCAGACTTATCCAACCAAGCCAGCCACACCACTGTCTTGTGCAAGGTACATGTAGACTTATCCAACCAAGCCAGCCACACCACTGTCTTACCTAGGATACTGCCTCTTCTAAGCTAAATGTTAAATCCTTTACGAGCCTAGTGGCCCATGGAGCTGGCGCTTATCTCCGATTTCTGTAGTGTTAAGCGGATGAGAGTCTTTGACTCCCCCTGGACGGGACACTAATCCATCACAGGTTAGCTCCCAG
>JAOBAY020087035.1:0-10382 GCA_025331085.2 Zoanthus sociatus
ATCTTTAATTATTTAACTGAACAGGTTACTTATTAAGTAGATTTGATCCATGGGTGTATGACATAATAAACTGATTATCATTTGGTTCCTCCAGTAACCCAAGAACTTTTAAGATTAAGTGGTTTCTGTTTTCTGCAGTTTTTCTATCTCTTTAATAAACATCAGTGTGCATGTGCACTGCTAGGAGCACTTGTGTGAAACATGCGTGAAGTATGTGTGAAATATGTGTGAAACGTGAATTAATTAATATATGATGTGAATTTTGTGTGAATTCAACATTTTCACACATTTGCATATGTGTGAACATTGTGTGAAAAGACGAAATTATGTGAACAGTTATTATTAATAGGAATTATATGAAGATTAATGTGTGAAATGTGTGAAAAATTTTAAAATATTGGAAATTATAGATTTAAGGTCTTGCAAAATGTGTGAAAATTGTGTGAAACCAATAATTTCACACAATTCCTTGTTTGAAATTTGTATGAAATTTTCATGAACAAGGAAATTGTGTGATATAACATTTCACACATAATGGATACGTTAAAAACGTACATGTCAAAAAGAGAAGAAAACTGGTATTTTCGTGTTCAAATTCACCTTATCTTACAGTATCTCATATATCAAGACCTTGGAAAAGTTTGGCACACTTGGAAATTACCTGGAAAAGTCCTTTTGCTTTGAGCAAAAGAGAAGAACCCAGAGCTCTGTATTTCCCTTTATGTACAGTATAGCCTTATGCTTTTATCCTACACCTCCCTTATTTAATTATCCTTTTTGTTTCTATTCATTACTGTTAATTTTTATTTTCAGAGAGAAAAATGGGGCAAGTTAAATAGGTGTAAAATGCCAATAATGGATGCTGTTTATCTGTTGGATAGTCTGGTTGATGCGTCTGACCCTGACACTGACCTCCCTAACTCTGTACATGCATTCCAAACTGCGGAACGCATCCGAGCTGACCATCCAGACAAGGAGTGGTTTCCACTTGTCGGATTGTTGCATGACCTAGGAAAGGTTATGGCTCTGTGGGGGGAACCTCAATATTGTGTGGTTGGTGACACTTTCCCAGTTGGCTGCAAGTTTTCCGAAAACATAGTTTTTCCCGAAACATTTAAGTTTAATCCAGACACAAAAATACCACAATACAGGTAAATAGATTATTATCATTATGTTACTGAGTGTTCTTGAATTTTTTTTTTTTTAAGATTATTAGTTTTGAATAAGTTACAGTTGTAATTAAAGGTGCAAAAATGATCCATCACAATTATTATAGTGAGGTAAATCTTGACAACCCCATTTATGCAGATAAACCCTCATCAAAATTGGATTGATTGAAATAAATACAAAACAAATCGTCTTTGAACAGCAAGCAAATATTAAGTAAAATACGACAAGAATTGCAAAAAGAAGTTGCACAACATTCACAATCGTTGTATGACAACTTTGAGTACATAGACTCATCCACTAAAAGACTTGCTTCCAGCAGTCAGGACATCACAAAGCTAAAAATATAGACCAGCTAAAAGCCTGTTTTTTAAGAGTGGTTGCACCAGTACAGCAGGGGCCAGAGGTTTGAATCCAATCAAAGCGGGATCAGCTGATTTTATTAAGGAAACAGATTCAAAAGGGCCAGCTCAATGGAAAAATGTACAGTTTAGCAAGCTGAGTGACAATGTTGAGGAGCATTTCTTAAATTGTTCTTGATATATGTATGTGAATGAATTTCAGAGACATTTTATGGATTTTAACATGTTAACAAAATACTTTCAATAATTATCTGTATTTATGGAAACAGAGCATGAAACATTGTCTTCAGGAAAGGGCTATGAACCATGACAAAAGAAATTTAAGATCTTGTACAAAATTAAAGATTTGATCAAAATCAATATTATTTTGCAGAAATGCTTAATATTAAGAAATTACTAGCCAAGCATGAGGTCTGTATGGAAAAATATCAGACCAAAGTCTTGCCAGTACAGACCAAGTGCAGTGAGGTTCATACAAAAATCCTAGATCTGATGTTTTTGCATACAGACTTAGCAAGCAAGGTTAAGAAATAATTGATTATATACCTTTTTTTACTTACCAGTAATTTATCCCATGCCTACATCTACAATAATTATCGGAAATATTCAACAGTTTTCGGAGAGCTTCAGAAATGTTTAAAAGCTGTCTCTTATGCATTTTTGGATTTTTTGAAAATTTTCTCAGAAATCTTTAGAAGAGTTTAGAAATTAAAGATTTTCTTTGTGCATTTGCTGTTAGAGGAAGTGTCTCAAAAGATGCAGGGAAAGTTGCTGAAGAAATGATACACTGTACATTGAAATTGCAAGTTGTTGGAAAATATGTGAAAAGTACAGTAGAGCACCAAGCTCTTCTTTGTGCAGAGCTGTACATACAGTACAGGACAAAAAAACATTAAGACAATGCTTGTTACATTGTGCAAATTTTTTAGCTACTGGTCTTACTGCTTTCCTAGTTCTTTTTCTACACAATTTGCCATAAATTTGTTGGCTGGACAAGATACTGTATTTCTTATCAGTTTTAAAATTATATGTTCAGCATTCAACTTAGCATATTAATTATAAGTAAAATAATTCACTTTCCATTCACATTCTTGTTCAACCTACATATCTCCATGCAACAAGTAATTTCTTCTTATTTTATCATTTTCTGGAATTCTTTCTAGTACTCCCAGTGGAATATATGAGCCAGGATGTGGGCTGGATAAAGTGACTATGTCTTGGGGACATGATGGTAAGAACTTTTCTCATGACACCTTTGCTCTTTCAGTATCAGGCATCTTACAACATTGCATGGTATTATATAGTCCATTTATTTCTTATTATAAACAGTGTTTTCAAGATAATATAGTCAAATGTAATTGTCACATGCAAAGCTGTATCAAATAAAAATATGGAAGGTGAAAGTCATGATGATATCTACGTTAATCACAATCATTACAATTTATTCAAATGTGATTGGTGCATAAACTGGCTGTATTTTGCAATAATTAATCTGTGAAATTGTAATCGTACTGTGTAATTGTACAGTTAATTGTTCCAATACTTGACTCCTGCCACAGGCCCGTATGCAGAAATTTGCTGGGGGGATGCGAACAAAAATTTTTGGGACCAACCTCCCACACAGATCGTCATTTTATCACAACTTTCATATTTTCAGGACAATATAAAAATAACCAAGTTCTGTGTAAAAATAACTTTGAAGTTACAGTAGAGTATTTTTGCTGTGCTGACAATTAGATTTTATTCTAATTTATTATTGAGGTTGTCTTACAGGTAAATAAAAGTGCTTCTAAATATGCTTTAATGATTTTTTTCCATTGTAAACTTTATGTTTTTTATTTATTGCTTTTATAATCGAGTGGAATTGGACCTTTGCAGCCACTGGGGGTATGTCTGTACCCCGTGCACCCCCCTGTATACGGGCTTGTGTCACCATTTATTTCCAAGTAATTAGGTTGGTCGCGGATCATACTTATTAATTGCCTGGTTTAGTTCTTTCATCTTATTCTGATATGATTGAAATAAATATCAATCTAAATATCAAGGGGCAACCCCAAATTGCCATGCAAAAAATCAATTATATATTTTGTTTTAAACCTACCCACCCACCCAGACCTTAAAATGTCAAATGTTGTAAAGGAATTTCTACCCTTAAAATTTGGTATGCTTAAACAGTACTTTAAACCAAGAAAAGTACTAAACTGCCATGTGCAAGAAATGTCAAAGAGTAAAACCCACCCTCCCATAAATGTGCAATTGATGTTTTTCATGCCAATTTGGGTTTGAATGTTGCATCCAAGTTGAATTTGATGACTTTATAATATTTAAGGATGTGCTTTGTGGTAGTTACGGTTTCTTTTAGTAAAATTTTATGAATAACTAATGATTTTGATAATTAATAATGATAATAGGACTATGTGAGTTCAAATCTATCTGTAATCATACAAGTGATTAATGAAATCAGATGATTGTGAAGCAGGAGTCTGATTTGTTGATTACATTACAAGTATGATTACAGGCTGAAGTGGATGACATGAAGCCCTGTTACCAATTAATCATAATCAATACACTTTCTGTGGGTTTAGGTTGGCGTAGTGGTCATCAGTTGTGCCTCCCACCTCTACAACCCAAGATTGAGTCCTGGGTTTTGCATGTGCACTGAGATTTGTCGATCTCAATCTGACTACAAGGGTTTTTCTCCGGTTTTCCTCTCTCGGCAAATTCAACTTTCACGCCAAAATCTGAGCCGTCGAGTGATTAAACATTAGCCTTTGGCTAGGAAGAATGGGCAACCACTTCCTTTGCAATTGATATTAAATAATTATTTATTAATTATTATGAAAAACAAAAATGTTCAATTTGAAAAATTATAGCTTTTAATTGCAATGAGACATTGTCTAAAGTTACAAATTCTTCCATTTTGGAAAAGGCTCCTGCTTTGAAGGGTAGGTTGTAAAGCTGGTATATATAGTGATTTTAATCTATGCTGTTATTGGTAGATTTAGCTGATAGTACTTAAAATGATTGGCTCACTTAGAAACTGTCTGATTTCAGGTATCTGATTTCAGTGTCTGATAATACAATTTTACAGATTAATTCATGCAAACAACAGCAATTTATTTACCAATTACTTTTAAGTAAATTGTCAGTTGTAATGATTTGCACATGATTAACTTTAAAGCACCAACAATCAAATATTCTCTGTTTGTGCAGGCTAAAGCTTGTGCTACATTATCTTGTGAATATTGTCCAGAGAGACGCTTTACCAGCCTCCAGTCATACGACGACCATCTACAGTCAAAGAAACACAGAAACAAAAAACTGAGATCTGTATCAGAGTTTCCTTTGAAATGTGTGGCCTGCGACATCACTGCAGCAAATGGATCAGAGTGGGTAAGTGTGATTAAATGTGTGATCTGAAAAAAAACTGACAGAAGAAACTCAGAAATCAATGCTTCACTGTTGAGCACTAACTACAAATTATTACTCCACCATTGTTTTCTTGAATCATACAACTACAGTACAGTAGAGTACTAAAACCTTCAATAAAAATCTTGCAAAAAGCGAAAAACTTAGTTTCTATTTTTTACTTGAGACAGGAATACAAACCAATTAACAAATTGATCATTTTATTTGTTTTCAAAGCTCAAACATTACCTTTCCTCGTCAGCGCTGATGACGATGTTAAAAAGGTGGGGGGAAGACATTACCTTATCTCTAAAGGGGACATTTTCTTCAACACATTGTTGGTAAAGGTCCCTCATGTCAAACATTTTATTTGAAAGCTTCTCTAAAGACCAAACTGAAACAAAACAAAATGCAAGAACTTTTAGGATTAGATTTACCAGATTGTGCATAATATGAAGATAAATACGAATCCAAGAGGCTATCATCTACCAAATTTAATAAAATTTGCAGATAACAACTTCTAGGATAAGCAAAAATTTTCATTGTCGGCCCAACAAACACTCAAGGTTTTGTATGTCCAAGAAGGAAGTACACTAGCTTTACTATAGAATTTGAAAGTGGTCATACCTTCTCGTCCTTAAAACACAGGCACATTTATCCATATAAATGTTCAAATGTGCTTTACAAACAATTACAGAGCTGACAGTTGGGAGACTCAGATTGTCAGCGGCTCACAGATATTTTTATATATCAATAATGCTCTCAGTAGATTACAAGAGACAGACCACTCAACATCGGGATCACCACCCTACTCTTTACGACAGATGTGTGTGGATTCTCTTAAATCCCCCGATAGAGAGTGGGGAGACTATGCTTATGGCTTAACGTCCTTAACCAAGAAGACGCAAACGTTTAACCATTTCCTGATGTTATAAGAAAGGCAGCACCTTCTCAATTATTTTAAAACCCTGAGTGTTGGTTTGGCCAGGAATAGGATCCGATTTTGTTTTTGGTAGAAAACAATTGTCTTTAAAAGCAGATTTCAAGGTAACAAAATATCTTTTAGAATGTGAAATAGCTTCTTGAGATAATTATTTCACGCGAAGGTTTTGATGGAAGTGAACAAAAAGTCGGCGGTGTTATTTCAAATGTGTTTTTCTTAAACAAATTTTAACATTACATCGGGTTATATATGAAGTTACAAATCGATCAGTTTTTTTACCTTAATGGTAAAATACCTTACTTTAATAATGAACTCCAAAACGGTGTCCGGCAATTTAAGGTCTTTTTTAGTTTTTACCACATACCCTCAGCATCACCTTCCCTCTCCCACCATGAATTTAACTTTTCCACAGCTTTCCTGAACTCACATTTCGTTTCCACATTCTTCAGTTTCCACATTCTAAACCCTCCTATCTTCCTGACTTTTTGCTTGTATGGGTGTATGTGGTGAACTATTTATCATATGAACCTCAACTGTCAACCTTACATATTGATTTGACTTGGACCCACTTTAGGGCACCCTCTACCTAAGTTTTACTGTATTGTTACACATTGTTGTACTTACTCTGTGTCCCTTTACTATTATGTTTCACAACGATTGCAACTTCACTGCTAAATCCCGAACGAGGACGACCATAGCTTAAGCTTGACGTTGGAATCTGAAGGAAAACCAAATGCAAGTTAGGCAAGTAATAATTGAAAACACTTTTAAAGCCTCAGACACAATAGAAAAAAAAGATAAAAAAAAGCTTGGAATTAGATTGCCTGCGAAAATATTGAAGGCAACAAACTGATTAAGAATCAAGAGATAGAGAGAACGAAAGTTGTTTCCAGATGAACAATTGAAACAGAAGGCGACAATAATGCAAAGAAGGCCATGACGCATCACAGACAGAGAATAGAGAATAGGACGTCCAAAAAAGAGCTGAAAGAGAACAGGTACTGTACAGCACAATTTAAACTAAGAATGTAAAGAGAGAAAAAAAAATAAACAAGATGAAATTTAGCATATCCTATGATTTACCACAGACTGCTGTAGAGATCATGAATGCCAAAAGCCATCATTTCTCCTAACCTGTAATGTAACGGCAAATTCCGTGTCTTTCCCCATTTCTTCACTAAACTGGTTGGCTTCCCTATAAGTACGAAAGCAATGCATTTCAAAAAAACTGCACAAAACATCTTACCGGTACTCAATAAATAAAATAGTTTCAAAAGCATTTCTCGAAGATTGAAGAGCAGTTACTAATTTTGGGTACAAACCAAATAATTTATTACTCCTGAATGAGAACCGTGTAAAATTAAAATTAAGGGCCTCTTTCCAAAAACTCAATATAATACTTTGTCGATAACTACAAGCACTAGCAGAACAAGCCCTTTTAAGTGGGGATAGCATGTCAGCAAAATGTTGAAGTAACAGGTTACGTAAGCTTTGTATCACAAGACAAAACCTTGATAAAACATCATCATCAGTTACAGTCCGTTGTATCTGACGAAATGTAACTATTTATGTAACACACAAAATGAACAAGGTTACACGTGACAAAAACTTGGTAACACCTGACACTAGGTAGATAGCACAGGAGAGTATCTTCGTATTGTGCAAGAGTCACTTGTTTTACCTCACTAAAGCGTTGGCTTTTACCACTTCTTCTTTCAACACAAGAGGTTTTTGTACTGCTTGGTAAGGGAGCTCCCTGCCAAAGCTGGAAAATAAAGACATCTAGTTACTAAAATTCCCAACAAATACAAACATTTTGGTTCATCAGACTATGAAAAATCAGTCTCTTTCAGAATTTTTTTAGTGGCATTTATGAACACACTAAATTTGCTGCGGTTTCATAGTTCAGGCAAGATCACTACGCTCATGTAATATCCCTCATTAACATGCAACCTTCCTTCACTCTCTACAATCCAGGCGAATGATTGGTCAGAATCAATCATGTGATTTACACAACGTGTCGACTTTGTTACAACCGTTAATTGAATTAAAAGTGAAAATGTTCGAGGCTCCAATAATTGACATTTTATTAAATTTTCAACCTCGAATATTGCGTTTCTAGAGCTCTGATTGGTTCACTCAATCCCGGTTATCAGCTCATATACCAAATGACTATATATGGAAACTAACTCTGTAAAGTGTTGCCAAGCTGAAAAATGTCAGAATAAACTGTTGCTGTCATTTTCAAGTATCGAAGGGTTCGGAAAGCTCATGAAATTTAATAAAACAATCATTCCATTCGCGCTTGTTGGATATGAGATGATTATAGCCAACTTGGCACTACGCGCCTCGTTGGCTATTTACCATCTCATAGCCAACGCGCGCTCTTGGAATAATTAACAAATATTCGCTAAAAAGTTTATAAGGTAAAAAAATAAGGAAAAAATTATTTACAACGTTTGAACGTTTTAGGCTAAAAAGACATGAGTCACCCTGAAGATGACTTTTTAATCGGAAACGTTTGGT
Organism: Zoanthus sociatus; assembly: GCA_025331085.2. Lineage (NCBI taxonomy): Eukaryota > Metazoa > Cnidaria > Anthozoa > Zoantharia > Zoanthidae > Zoanthus > Zoanthus sociatus. The sequence continues at coordinate 8,407 of JAOBAY020087035.1, forward strand.
GTTTTTATTGTCAATAATTCTTTTACTTACTTTTTTAGCTCCAGTAATTGTTTTATTAAATACAAACAACTACAATATATGGTAAAATTGAGCTTTTGGAACTTTAACAACAGTGAAAGTTGTTATTTATCAGAATATAAACTCAAGTGATTTAGCAAACTTTTTGACCCACGTATAAATTATGTTGAAACTTTCATGCCCTCAAATCAAGTCTGAGGTTTGGCTTTCTGGCTTACAATCGCTGGGCTTGGCAACATTTTAATTCATTTTATTGTTTGATTTTTCGAAATTGAATTTGGCCCTTTGACAGATTTACAGAATACTGGATTTACAATTACTGAAAATAGTTTTGGTGGCTAGAACAAGATGCGAAATATTCCAGGATCGATTACCAGCTTCCATAGACAAAACATTTGGTGATGTTTAAATTATTTAATTGTAAAAAAATCACTGTCTCATCAACATGAAAAAAACGTCAGTTACTGTATGAATTTTTCTAACCCTTCATTGAATTATTGAACTCACTCCCCGAGGGACTGCCGGGTAATTATAAAAAAGGTAGATTGTTAAAATTTCTTTTACGGTTTGTGTTTCAGCTTTTGACAAATTTCAAGGAATGTTTTCCTATTAGCTACTGAAAATTATTTCTGTCTGTTGTGTTCATTTACAAGTTATACTTTTTTAATCTTTTTTGATGTACAACTTTCTGTGATTTCTATTCTATTCCATTTAAACTACGCCATTTTAATTATCATCATCATCCAATTCTGATCCCTGTTTATCCCCTTTGCGATCTGAACCACTGTTTCCTTCAATCCCAACATCTCCAGTAGGTCCTCTGTCTCTTTTTCTCCATCAGTTTTGCACCACACATAGCTCTCATCATTGCTCTCTCGGTCGTTCTCAAAATTTCCATCTCATTTTCCTTCAAACACCATGTCTCACTCCCATATAACATCGCCGATCTTATACAACTCCAATAAACCATTCCTTATATATCATCAGCAAGAACCTGGTGATGAGTTCAGCAACTCTCCAAATTCCTTGAACTTCTCCCACCAAATTCTTCTTCTTGCTCTTATTACGTACTTGCTTATTCTAAAATATCACATTTGATCAAATTCTTACATCATGCTCATCATGTACTGCACCTTCCAATGCAGCGAACTCAGATTGCAATTTTAAAAAAATAAACTCAGGGCTCGACACTAACTTTTCAATTTAATAGTCTAATGCTATTAGCCCAACAAAGGCAACATTTTCTTTTACTAGCCATTCGTTGAAATTCTGAGATGTTTTCCTTGTTAAAAGAAACTTGTATTTTGCTTACTGGCAAAAGTGGCTGGTAGAAATAGAAAATCTACTATATATAGTAACCAAAACTGAATTTCTACTAAAACTGTGGCTAGTTGACTACCATTAGTATCGGGCCCCGAATTAAATGAAATTAATTATAAATCAACTCACCTATCATCCAAGCAGGACATCCTAGAGCCATATCCTGAACTGAAGGAGCTCAAGCTGGATGTTCTCTCCATATTGTATGGTGACTTGCTCATTGGTGACATTTGGTTACGAAGTTCTTCAATCTTCTCCTCGTACATCTGACGCTGTTTCTCCAATGCGCCTACAATAGAAGACATTATTTAGAAAGAGTACACATATCTGATTCATTTGCTTAGGTAGGATACAACTCTAACAATTTAGCATAAAACGGTTGATGACTTCATGAATCAGTGTTTCTTCTACTGGACCGGCAGAACACAAACCAATTATAATATGCAAATAGGCTTGCAGTAAATTTAGCATTGAAAGTTTGGCATTTGATAGTAAGTGGCCTACTTAACAATTATCCACCGAAGTGGAGGTAAATATCTATCACTAGGTACCGACACTGAGGGGGATAATTGTTTTAGTATTAACCTAGCAGGTGAATAGCACTTTTTAAAGTAATTAATTTCAAACAATATTTTATT
>JAOBAY020087045.1:0-10381 GCA_025331085.2 Zoanthus sociatus
TTCCTGGTCTGCTCGAGCTCTCTTCCCATCTTCCTTCTTCTTCTTATCGTACTGAATCTTTAAATAGAATAAACTGACATTAAGCAACAAGTTCCTAGCCTGTGTTAGTTTAAAAACTATTTAAACAATAATAATTAAAATATCATCATCATCATAATAATAATAATAATAATAATTAATAATCTAATCTTGTATAGCGTCGCAAATAATAGGTAGATACTCTTGCGTGCTTTACAGAAATCATAAAAGTTATAGAAAATAAAATTGAATGAATGTCTAAAATAAATATGTAAATAACAAAATAATTACTTAAAAATTAATTGGAATTAAATAAGAGTTAGTTAATTAATTTATAGGTCGAACGCAATCTTTAAAAAGATGAGTCTTAAGAAGCTTCTTAAAAATGTTAATGCTAGTAGCAGATCTAATTACATTCGGAAAGTTGTTTCAAAGTGCAGGTGCAGCTGCAGTAAAACTACGATCACCAAGCATGCGTAGTACTTTCGTCCTAGGTTATTGCGGTAGAATCTCCTAGCAGATCTTAAGTTATAATTGCATTTTTTCATAATCCTGATATCAAACATATTTTTGAAAATCTTCAGAAATCCGCAGAATCAGGAAGAGTGAAGAGAAAGGGTAAACAAAAAGAAATCTGCACTAACACGAGCCCTTTGCTCAACTTTTATGAATTGTGAGTTTGAATTTTCATTAGTGGAACAGGGATACCATGAGAAGCTGTGTTGCGATATGTTTGGTATAATTATATGGTATCAAAAATTGGTTATAGAGTTGGATCTGTTGGTTCTAAGTATCCCAATCTTATCACCCTTGAAAGTATACAAAGCAAGAATATCAACTTTAAACTTGAATTAGTTTCACAAACACAACGATAAAAATGAACGGGAATTCAACTAGCCAAAGGTCACTTTCAAGTTTAAGTAAAAATTCAAACAAAAATAAGTATACATGATATATATTAAATAGTTGTTTAATGTAACACCTTAAAACATGTTAATACGTACAAATAAATGCTACACTTAAAAGATAAAAAATAACGAACTGTAACTGAAAAGATATATAAACATGTGAACAACAAAGAAACATTTCAATCAAGAAATTTACACAGTCTTTATGAATTTACAAAATATTCACATTTTGTTCAGATAATGTTCAAGCATGTTTGCTTGCTTCAAAAATTTTTCGTAGCATTTACAAACAAAGACAATACACTGTTTCGACTGTCGTTTAATTGGCCTATTTGCAACTTCGACTTTTCGAGATGACAGCTAATTAGTATTCATGAAAAAACGGGATAAGTAAAAAAGTCCAGATAATCGAAAACTCTGGATAATCAAGGTCCAGATAATCGATGTACGGATAATCGAGGTCAGAATAATTGAGGTCCGGATAATCGAAAACTCTGGATAATCAAGGTCCGGATAATCGATGTACGGATAATCGAGGTCAGAATAATTGAGGTCCGGATAATCAAAAACTCTGGATAATCAAGGTCCGGATAATCGATGTACGGATAATCAAGGTCAGAATAATTGAGGTCGGATAATCGATGTACGGATAATCGAGGTCAGAATAATCGAGGTCCGGATAATCGATGTACGGATAATCAAGGTTCGACTGTACCAAACTAAGGGAGAGTAGGTGAGCGTTTTTCTGAGTTGACTACGGTAAAAATGATAACTTTGTTTAATCTACTCATTTTCAGGGTTGGAGTAGTGCGTACACAGTAGAAGCTGTCATAGTACAAATCGCTGCCACCCTCACAAAGGGACGCGCCAGAATAAACTTCCAAGATAACAAGAAGGTTAGAATATTTTTTTCCAAACTGACTTTTACCCTCTTCGTCCTCTGATATTTGATTTTCAGTTGAACATCTAGTATTTCCTAAAATTAGTGTCAGTTTTGCTAACACAAGTTACATTTTTTCATTAATCTTTATTTGGTTTTTAATCCATTTGCTAGATATACCTTCTGTTGGGCTTATTCTATCCAGCTTGACTCAGCTTTCCATCCTTCCGGGTTGGTAAATGAGTACCAGCGTCTGGTGGGAGCTAACCTGTGATGGATTAGTGTCCTGACCAGGGGAAGTCAAAGACTCTCATCCGCTTAACACTACAGAACCCGAAGGTGGCCATGATTCATCTTCTCCTTTTCTGCCTGTCCTGGGCATGTTGTTCTCAATTATGGTTCAGTTCCTTCATCCTCTCTCTCAAACTGTCTTAAACTGTCTTTCTATCTATTCACTGCCTGCTGCCATCCTATACTCCTTTTCTCTATAGTAAATTCTCCCCACGCTTGTCGTTCTACCTCATTCTCATTCTCTCTCAACAAATGACTATACCAATAAAATTTACTTCGTTCAACAATCGTTATCACACTAGTTGTTACTGTTGTCCTTCTCTTGACTTCCTCGCTTTCTAGCTTGAGTTTGAGATAATAAATAAAAGGAAAGTAGGCTTTGGAGATCGTAAAGGATTTAGCTTTTTTAGCTAACTAAATACTTCTGTCATAATATTTGCTTTTGAAAGTTAATGTTCAAAATTTTGGCTAGAAAAGGTTAAAATGTGTGAGTTCTTAAAACGTTTTCGACCGTGCGGTCATCTTCCGTAAATACTAAAATTAGCATACTTCTATTGAAGGTCGGAGTGTACAGTCTGGTGAGAGCGCAACAGTCATTCAAGTCCCTCGTTCAGATCCATGAAAAGAACGGTAAGAGCGTTAACATCTCACAGATATTTGATTGCTGAATAACCATTACTGTTTTATACGCCATTTCAAGTAATTTCGCATAAAAAACCTGTTTGGGACACCAGAGTTACTGAGATCACAGTTCCAAAATCGTCTTTTGCAATACTTTATTTACGTTTGCATACCTACCTTAATTGTTTCATAAAGTCGCGATATAAACGCTTGTTTTTTAACAGTAACTTGTTTCTCATAAGTTCAAAGTTGAGCTAAGACCAACTTGGTTAATAGGCGCAAATTCCTGAAGCTGATGCTAAAAAGGCAAGGCTGCTAACATTTCGTGCAACGTGAGTTCCAATCCCTTTGTGAGACAAGTTGCAAAATGGTTGTTACACGGTGTGATGGCGTCTGCAACTTAAAAGCCGATAGCTTGAAGTTTGCAAACGTATGTAGAACTGCATTTTGCTTTCGGCAAAGAAATTGTGCATTTTCTCTCGCAATGAGTTTAGCTATTGCACGGGGTATTACAGTCTGCAGTGGCTTGTGCAACTCGTCTCCATAGTACGTTGTGATACACGCTTTATTTTTCGAATTGAGTCGGCAATTAAACACGCAAAGAAACTCAAACTTTTGAAAGCATTTCAAAGCTTTAAATGCTTTAGAACATAAATTTAACACCTTTTTTGAAGTAAAACGAAACAAGCATTGCGCTTGTGTAAATTAAGAAATGGAACCGACGTGCGTCAAGCGTTCCCTGTACTCCTGTATAAATGAAAAAGAAAAATACGCTGTCTAAATTTCAATTAAAATGTATAGTATTTTGACCGAGGTAAGTGATTGCTTCTTTTTAAAAATATTTTTTATCGAGTAATTTATAGGCGGATCTTTGTTTACATTTTTCCCTTCATTAGCATATGTGCGCCAGTTTCTAATAAGGTTGCAAAAATTGATGCACTGTATATATTGAGTGTTTTGTAAAATAAACTTCTTCTGAAAGTATGAAAATGATAAGCTAAACACTGTTCCTGTGATCTAATGGAGATTTTACAGAGAATGTGTGGCTCATTAACGATTTTGCCCCCGGCTGTTTTGAGTGTTTTGGAACTGCGATATCATTTTAGAAACTGCTCGCATAGAGTCAAAAAATTAATCTGTTTGTTAGCTTGACAAGCTTTCTCAAGTTTTAGACTAAAACCGTATTTATCTGTTTGTTAGCTTGACAAGCTTTCTCAAGTTTTAGGCTAAAACCGTATTTATCTGTTTGTTAGCTATACCTAAAGTTGTATGCTAATGAAGCAGATTATAAACAATGACGTCAGGAAAAAGATTCGCCTATTGTTACATTTTCTTGTTTGTTTGTTTCCAGGATGGTACACACCTCCTAAGCACGAAGGCTGACCGGCTGGAAGACTAGTAATGACTTACCACTTAAATTACTCCTACTTGTTTATGGGGGGTTACTATAAAGTATGAATGTCGTGTCGTACTTTACAGAAGGCCATAGAGCTATATTTTCATATATGAAAAAGCTGCTGTTAAATTGAGATAGGCATCTGTTTTTAATCTAGTTTTAGATCTAAAAATGTCATTGTCTTTTCTACTCAAACTGTTTCAGATTTTACACGATAAAAATGTCGATTTCATCGTTTCGGTTTTAACGTGGTCCTTTTCTTACCAGTTGCGTTTTGTTATGCTTCAATTAAGACTTTTTTTTGTCATCTTTGGTAAATATGAACTAGCAGCCACAATCTCCACAGATTCTCAAGTTACATTAGTTTTTGCTAAACTTTGTTTTATACTCTCTTCCTAGTTTAAATCATGCTGTTTCAACCGAGTAAGAGAGGCTAAACTAGAAATCTAGGATGAGTTTTATTCATTGTGATGTACTCATAGAAACACTTATATTCTATCATAGTTCCTTTTTTTGGGTAAGATTCGTTGTCATTCGTAACATGCCATTAATTGTCATGTGCAGCAGTTTCATTACCATGTTACTGGGTAACAGAATATCACATAACCTAGTTTCAACATGGGATTTTATTTTCAGTTTACTTTGCAGTTATTTCATTTTACGATATTCTTATAGCTTTTCCATTTAAGAATAATCTGTAATAGCATATCAAAAAATTGAAAAAAGAAAGCCCTGGTTTTTAATTGCTGCCTAAGAAATGCAAAGTTGTGTTTCCTTACTTTCAACTCAATAATTATTCTCATTTAACTATTTTAATTGCAGTGTATACTGGCAGAATATCTGCTCAGTGTCGAAGGCGCGAAGTAGATATTCATTGAACCCCTCTCCACCAAAATTGAAATAGATTAAATGTTTTAGTATATATCAGCGAGGCACTGCCCGAAAGAAATTTCTTTTCAAGACAAAAGAAAGGATTTTTAAAAAAAAGTTGTTATCAATTGACGAAACTAACGAAAGTGTGGCGAAACTAACGAAAGTGTGATGAAACATGACGAAAGTGTGACGAAACTCACACACGAGCAGCTCATTTTACAACAACATGTGCATAGTTTTGTGTATACCAGTGAGGCAATGGCCGAAGGAAATTTGTTTTCAAGACAAGGTAAAGGTTTTTAAGAAAAAAGCTGTTATCAATTGGCGAAACGTGACGAAAGTGTGACGAAATAAGACGGAAGTGTGGCGAAACTTACGAAAGTGTGAGGAAACGTGACGAAAGTGTGACGAAACTGACGAAAGGGTAACGAAACTCACACGAGCAGCTCATTTCACAATAGTTATAGTCTCAATAGCATAGTTTTGAGAGCTTGTCAACTACAAAATGGCGTAAAACATAGAATATCTTTAAACTCCTGGAAAAAAACTCGTGTTTTTGTTGCAAAACATTTAAATACAATGTCGATGTCGTGAGCCGAAACGGAAACAAAGCAACTACTTATGTTCGCCATATTGTTTTGGTGTCATTATCTACTTTTTGGGAGTTAAATAAACCGCGCATAGCTAATCTGGTATATATTAAAAGTAAGCGATCACTCCACATCGCTGTTTTTTTGTCGTACGGTAGGTTTTTGTATGGTCTCGATTTCTGCTTTAAGTCGAAAAAGGGAGACATAATTTACCTGTTTACGTTTTTTTGGCAGCTCATTTATTGATTACATGATAAGATTTTTCTAAGGTAAATACGAGGCTAGCTAGTTATTGATAATAGATAAAATTAAAGAAAATTAATATTCCACAAATTTTCCTTGGGTACAAAAAGATTCAGTGGTTTGGGTTTGTACAGTTTACACATTATGGCAGTGAAAAGGGTTTAAGAAGCTCAAACTTATATTATGCTGTTTATATTTTGTAGCATTTGCTTTTTGTTGTTATTGAACCACTCATTTTTCGTTGATGTGGCTGTGTTTTTAAAGTCTTATCTCTTTGGGTATTTGACTTTTTATTTGTCTGTTATATGTTTGTTTTGCCGTCTGCTTATCTGACAGTCTGTGCGCATGTTTACCTGCATGTCTGTCTGTCTGTCTGTCTGTCTGTTCTATCTGTCTGTCTTTCTGTCTGTCTGTCTGTCTATCTGTCTGTCTGTCTGTCTGTCTGTCTGTGTGCCTGTCTGTCTGTCTGTCTGTCTATCTGTCTGTCTGTCTGTCTGTCTGCCTGTCTGTCTTTATGTAAAAAAATTCCATTCATCTCTTATAAGCCTATTTCATAGTGCTCGGTTTTACAAGTCTTAAAAATCCTGAAAATATCCGCATAAGTAATTTTTTCGATTCTCAAAATCTCCTGGAAAACCCAGATTTTTTTTGGTTTCGTTATCATCATAGATTCGTTTCTCCCTATGGGGATTTGCGCGGGCACATTTTGTCGTTTCATATTTTTCTCGTTTACCGTCTTAGTTGTAAACTTCCAAAATGGAAATCCCGGCATTTGCGCCAACTCTGTTTCAACTGTCTAGCCATCTAAAAGCCCGGGAAGGTATTTTGAAACGAATGTATTTTGATCTTTTAAAAATACTATAGCGGATTAAAAACTGCATTGCAGTGTCCATTCATTCATTTTGTTGATAGAATATGAAAACCAGCATCATTTGAAAGATTTACTGTGATTTCCAGCATTCAATTTAAATACTGATTTAAAAACTGAAGCAGTTTTCATGAATAAAATTACTTAAAATAGGGAAAAAATCTTTACTAACTCTGATGGTGAAATATTAAAGATCCGAATCATTTAATTTTAACACAAAGAATATTTTTTACCTATTTTAAGTAACTATTCTAAATACCATCATGTCATTTTCTCATTGTTAAATTGTTACCTACCTTGTGTAGTGTTCAATTATTTATTTCAGGATTAATTTTTATGTTTTAACATACTTATTATATGTAATATCGTACACTGTTCTGCTCGTGTTTTGAACATCTTTTATTTGTCTTTGTATTTTATGTGTCATATTGTTGGTAGATTTACATAATAAAGCAACGTGGCTGGTGTAAATAGACTTTTCTTTCTTATCTTGTCCTACCTGCATGATGAAAAAAATTTGTAAAACTAGTTTTTAAACACAATAAAAAATATTTTAATGATTGCATTTATTTCGTTGGAAATGTTTGTGTATATAGTCCACGCCAAGTAATTTATTTTGTTTATTGAATTTCCTGAAAGTCGTCATCTTGAAATATGACGTGTTGCAATGCAGTACCAGACCCTCACTCGTTCGTTGCTATTGTTTCGGTCAAGGGTAGAGACTGGTCACGTCACATTTTCAAGATGGCTTCCCCCCACGAAATTCAATGATTAAAACAAATAGCATGGCGTGAACTATATTTTGAATTTATGATAGCAATTCTTTTACAGGTAAATAAAAGTTCGTCTAAATATGCTTTGATGATCATTTTCCAACTTAAACTTTATTTGTTTTAGTTGGTTACTTTTATAATCAAGTGGACTTTGTGGAACTTTACGGTCTTTGGGGATGGGGGATGCGTGGGCACCCCGCGCACCCTTCCTGCGTGCGGGCTTGTTTCTATATGCTGCGTGATTTTGTGGTGATGAGTTGATTTATCGAGCTTGTTGAAGAACTGTTTCAAAAGTACGGGCCATCCTTGTCCTTTCTTTATTCTGGTTGGAAATGCGAAAATGAAAATTGCCTCTAGATCGCCTCTAATGACTCCACAATATTCAAAGAAAACAAAAGGAAGCAACAAATGAGATAAAGGAGCTCTATTTGGGCCATTTACAGCAAACAAAATAATCATTATATTCCCATACAAAGTTTTTTAAAATCACGTCGGACACAGTTCTGATTGTATACTTGGCTGCCTGTGGTGACATTTGCTCGCTATCTTGCTGTTGCTTTTGATTTATTCTCGCCCAAACGAGTCTATAATTTTATGTGCAGTCATTGAAATAAACAGTGAACCGTGCGAGGCTATGACGGTAAATAAAAATACAGGAAGTTGAAAGTCCGAAATCATTTGGCGTCTGCATCCTCTGCTTCACGACCTCGGTGAAACGTTAAGTGACTCGGTGCCGGCCATGACACGCCATCTTCCCAACAAGGCTTAGGCTTATGACGATAGGTCTTGTAAAGTAACTTCCAATCCCAGCCTCGAGGAAACCGACAATACTCAAAGTATTGCTTTCGAGGTACAAACTGGAATTCGGTGTTGAACCACCTCATTGAATTCAAGTTCCAATACTTGTACATTTGAGGAGGATACGCTTGGTGGACCCCCAACATACGTGTGCAAAAGTTGTTCTTTGGTTGGAAGTCATTTCGATAATGTAAAAGTCGCTCATTGTCAGCAAAGTATGATATATTTAAGCCTTCCCGTTCTAAGCGATAAAGCAGCATTGCGATCATTTGATCTCCGTATGGGTGGCAGCAGAGAGAGTTGTTCCGCCGGACAATCTCTTGAAGTAAATCGGTACTAAAGAGGACAAAGCCTTCGTCCATGGCGACCATTCGGGGTCTACATTTCAACCAGCCATGGTACAAGAAGCTTTCCTCTTTACGGTATTTAAGATCTTCCATCAGGTGATTTAAACATAAGAAATAGTCATCGTCTAAACGTAAAAAGTAATTAAAGTTGAAGTGTTTGAAAGCCCAGAATAATGCGTACAGAAATCTGTGAGAAAACCAGTAGCCTCCCTTGGTTGGTGTGAACTCGAGATCTCCGAACAAGTCTCTTTCATTTACCAGACTTCGCATAATATCGGGCTTTAAACCTTGCGAATCTGTGAAAAACTTGTAAACAGCAGAGTAATTTTGAACTGTGGCGCCCCAAGTTTCACGAATTGCGTTTCGCCGATTAAAATGAGCGGGTGCGCTTAAAATAGAAATAAATAACTCTACTTTGGTCAGCCGAAAAGTATCCAAACTTCTAAGATCATTGATTTCTGTACTGTTTCCGCAAACATGGACTTCTATATCGGGGTGATAATAAGTAGTGAATGTAAAAGAAATTCTGCTCTGGTACCATGAAAATAACACACCTACCGCTAATAAGAACACATAAACTGATACGTTTTTCTTTCTTATGAAAAAAAGCATTTGGCATTAACACCCGCCCTTTTGAATGTGATCAAAGAGGTTACACGTTTTTTATAAGACTTCAACTTCAAGGAACCAATTAGTAAATAAAAGGAATGTGTTTCACATGAATACATTTATGACATCCCTTCAAGGAAAATATACATTATTCGTTTGAATATTTTTTAAAGCGGATTCTGTTTCATAATGCTTGGATAGAGATCTAAGATAATAAATGAAAGGGAAATACAAAAAAAGAAATACATTTCAACCAGAAACGTGCATCAACCTCGGGTTTCCTTTGCAAAAATGGATGTAAAATAGCGTGACAGGTACCATGCATATAGTAATGAGTGAACCAACAACCGTGAAGTGGAATTTAAAATTGTAAAGCTTTTCAGTGCGAGCACCACCAATTCGAGGTACTGGTTACGAGTTTTGATTAAGAAATTTATTGAAAAAAGAGTTGTAGTTCAAAGTAATTCCTGACATAGTGTTCGCGTTTCATCAATTAGGGTCAAATCTTTTTGTATTTTATCAGCTGTCTCCAAAAAGCCGTATTTTAGTTTGATTTTTTATAGCTTTGTCCAATCTCCTATGACGATTGTTTAGTTTCTATCGTTGATAAACTTAAAAGCACCAGAGAAAGTAATCTAGCCCGTAAAACAGATGATTAATAATTAAACAGGCCGAGGCTCCCAGCGGTTTCTAAAACTGGTACTAGTAACGATAAAATAAATAAATTCTTTAAAAAAAGCTTCGCGGTCAACCTCGTTTCAAGGGCTCTTGTGAGGTCGCCCACCCCGTGAACCACTACTTCAGGAAAAAACTTGGGAACGAGGTCCGGCAAAGGTCACAAATAATACCTTATTATAGGAAATTAACACTTCATGAAATTAACGCGAATTTGGGAAATTCGCGTTAATTTAAGTCGCGTTAATTTTTGTAAGCGTTAATTTCCGCGACGTTAATTTCCATTATTTTTGTCCCAAAGTTTTGATACACTCCAAACATTTTTGACAACTATGAAACAGTAGCTTATTTTGTGCACTACTTTCTCACAGTTTAAACAGTAAATCGTTTACAATGTTTCTGCTTCTTCGTTACTGTCGCTGTCAGAAACATACACATCTGATTCTTGGATTTCGGATAAGATGGATTTTGAGTCGTCAACCTTATCTTTC
>JAOBAY020087056.1:0-5000 GCA_025331085.2 Zoanthus sociatus
TAGAGGTATCAAGTACAGCAGATTACTGAGTGACAAATAAATCGGGACTTTGGAAAGTGGCCGCTAAATGGAGGGTGGCCGCTTAATCGGTGGCCGCTTAATAGAGGTCAGACTGTATCATGTTGTCCACAGAACTTGAATTGTAAGCTTTTTGCAACATTTTATTGAAGACGACTGTAGGTATGTGGTGGTACTTTTCTTTCTACCACGCTGCTTTTGGATAAAACAATTATAATGGTTGTACAGGTTCCTTGCCTTTGCTAACATCATTCTCAAGGTCTGTAATTTATAATCAAACGCCGTCTTTATTGTTATCATCATCATGACATCATTGTTAGTCAAAATAGCAAAAAATTAATTCTATTTCTTTTGCTGACAAAGAAATTTCATATTATAAAAAACTTACTTGACTTCTTTATCTTCTGAACCATCTCCACCTGATTGACAGCAATGAAACTGTCATTAATCTAAAGCCATTAATTACCAACAGTGGAAAATCCTATACAGAAATGTTTAAAGCAGTTATTGGCCAAAGAGTTTCCAAGGGCAAAAATGCTAGGACACACTGTTTTCAGTTGTAAGTATCAAAACGATCAAAAAACACGATCTACCGCTGCAAGAGATATGACAGAAAACTCCACAGGTTCTGTTGGAATGGCCTGGGACACGGGCACAATTTAGGCCCACTAACAGACTTTTTAATGTGCCATATTTTAAATTTATGCACCATTTGCGCGTGGCGCACATCCTTCCCAACCCCTCTGCATGTGTTTCACCATGAAATCCACAAATGGAAAGCTGTCTTGTCTTCAACGATAATGGTTACTGGAACTTGGTGAATGTTTGTACAGTTATGAAGAAATCCCCCAACACGAACGAAGAAACAATGTTGGATGTCAAAAAGCAGAGAGCAGACAGTGAGTTAATGCGTTTTTAACCATAAAACCCACAAATGGAAAGCTGTCTTGTCTTACAACAAAAACGTTAAAAAGTTATTGGAACTTGGTGAACTATTGTAACAGTTATATGAAGAAGAAACCAACCAACAAGAAAAGTAAGAAGAAACGAAATCGGACGAAAGAAGGCAAAGAGCAGACTATAACTGAAGGCACGCAATACAATTAGACAGCACATTATGGAAACAGAGATATTGTGTGTCACACAAAAGTCAGATGAAAGACCAGTATCTTAACTGAGGATGAAAAGTTACAACAATGGAAAGAAAGTTCTAATGAAGCAGCGGAAAGTAGATCTAATACAATGATGTAAAAAAACAAATTATTGTGTCTTTGAATAATAATGACAATAAAGACTAACACAAAACTCCGACGTTTCGAAGTCATTCTGACTTCATTTTCAATGATTAAATTCAAATTAAAGTACCAGAAATTGAAAAAAAGAACTTTAAGAACAGTTCTTTTGTATTTTTATGATAAATTAGAACATTTTTTAACAATGAAACAATACTTTTACAAAGAAATATCTAACACAGAACGCTGGTCATGCATTAAAAACAGCAGGTGAAACATTTCTAAAAAATGCTGGGAATAGATATTAAAGGTAAAGATGGACAAAGAAAGAAGTATTTATTTAGTTGAAAACCCTGCACATAATTTTAATCTCTATTCTCACAAATGTAAAACATGACTGACATTTTCTTCTATTATAATGATGCAAAGCAGTTTCTTTGGAACTGGTTCAATAAACAATTATAAGTTAGGCACATGGAAACTGGGCTTGAATTCTTTTACCTAATCTTGTTTAAAATTTTGCCAGTCATCTGAACAATATCAAACGCTTCCCTAAAATAAATGACCTAAACACTTGACTTACCATCCTTAAGTTTGTCAGTTGAGACTCTTCGTGGGCAACCATACAGACTGAAACAGAAAATCTTGATGGTTAATATACTAGGTAGATATCTGTTTCAGCAATGGTTTTCGCGAAACAATAAGTACGTAATTTAATACTGACAATGACTTAATAAGTGTCTAAAGTGCTACAGTACGTTATTGCCGCGAGCGAAGCAAGTAATTTTTGGATGTTACTAGCAATGAACATGTGATACATACAATCAGCAGTTCAAGTCCATACCGTACTGAGAGTCAATTCAAGAATGTTACTAGCATTTTGGTACACACAATGTATGTATGCATTCAGCGGTTCAAATCCAAATACATTTTTAATGTTGAAAACAGAACAGTTTTGTCACTATTAATAACAAAATATTGAACTCACCGCACTCACTTTCCATTAGAAATAACTAGTAACAATAATATTGGAGACTAGTGAAGCCAAATCCTTTACAAGCTAAATGGAACATGGGGCTGGTGCTTATCTTAGTGTTACATGGATGACAATCTTTGACTAGTTCTGGATGGAAAACTTATCCATTGTGATAAAGTAACAACACTTTCTAACTTTGAACCTTTTTAAATTTTACAGTTTTATGCAGCTTTACCTTACAAACTACTGAACACTTTCCAGATACACATACATCGTCTACATACATAGTTACAGTTACTAAATAACTGTAAATGGACGTCTTTTGTTTAATTCACAGGTCTGCATATCAAAAATTTATAAAATTTACCTTCTGTGTGTGGCAAACATGCCTGACTTGTGACCACTTCCATCACAACCTGGTGTGGGACATCTAAATGGCAACACAATTCTAATTAGTAACTGGTAATTTCCAATTCCATTGGTAATTTCAAAATTCATTGTTGAAACTGCTGGGAAAGGAATTTTGAGATAGTTGGGTCATGTAGTGAGAAAGGGTGCATGATGACGAGTGTGTGAAACAGGCATGGAATTTTGAGATTGAAGGCAAAATAGGAAGAGGAAGTGTTGTAAAGTTGATGTAATTAAGCTTCGAGGATGCAAATGACCGAGTAGTGTGGAAAAGTCATGGAAGGAAATTCAGTAACCCCTTGATAAAGGGAAAAATCCTGACTTAAACAAAATGATGATGATTTACAGAAGTAAACTTTTAAATATTTCTAACACCAAATATTTTTCATGATTCTCTTCAAGAGAAAAAGTTTCCTTGATAAAAAAAAACACTAATTTAGGAACAGTCTCAAGCCCTTATAGTAAAATACAGGTTTCTTGTTATATTTTGTGATAGGAGATAAGAAAATGAAGTAACAGGTAACTTTGTCCTTTTGGTTGTCCAAGTTTGGATGCCATTGTGTTGACATTTCAAGGGATGACAGGAAGTTTGATCTGGCCCAAGAAGAATGGGAAGTAAATAATTTTTTATGGTAGATAATAACTTGATGATGATATAAAGCATGCTTCCATTTTCCTAAAATTTCTTGTTCTTTTCATAACACAACAACAAATCAACTAATAAATATTAAGCTCTACAAGTTAACTAAGAGTTTCATTAACTTACTTGGATCCCTCAGTGCCATTATCAGTTTTATCTGCAAGGAAGAATTTTAAATAATTTTACTGTTATTATAATCCATGGACTAGTAAAAATGAGCATTATAATTATGATCTGACACTTAAGCGTTATTACTGTTGTCATTGTTCAAGTTAAAAAAAGGACAATCAACGTGAAGTACACAAGAGTTTAAAGGACTAAAAAATAATCCCATATCTTTACCGGAATACTTATGTGCAAATTAAATCTGTGGTACATTCATCATCATAATCTTTCACATTCAAAAAAAAATTCTGTGCTTGCATGGGTTGTTTTCTTAATAATGACTATCTTCTACTCAGTTTGATTTTGTGCGAGATTACAATCAATCTTCATGGATCTTAAATTGCCATGCATCCAAGACTCGGTACCAAGTCTTTTGAGGCCTTTCATTTCTTTGTTGCCTCCAAACAACTTTATCTCTGTATTGCTTCACCATGCTATCATCACGACTGCATCCCTCTACTGGCCAAACCACCTCAATCTGCCTCTTCTAATGCATGCAGTTCCTAATGCTATTAAAGCCCAAATACTTCCTCAGTTACAAAGAAGGCTTCCTATCCTTCAAGGTGACATTACATATCCATCTTATAATTCTGTGTCTTAATTGTTAAATTATGTAAAGCATTGAAAAGACAATCAAATTTGTTTTGGAACTTCTTAACACTTTAAACAAATATTGAAATCTTCCGCTCTTGTTTTATGTCCGTCATTGCACCAATGGAACTGAACCAACAACTAATAGTGATCAAGACAAAAGTGGAACTAGATAGGTCAAACAATATAGAAGGGTGATACCAACAATTTGCAAAAGGTTTTAATGTGGGAACCACAGAGCAAAAGAATGGCTGGAACTAATGGCCTGCATAAGTATTGTATAATTCCCTCATTCTCTCAAATTCAAAATGATCATTTCAAACATCTAATGCTTAATTTAGACAAGACAATTCAAAGTTGAAATATTTATCATCACTATCATATATAACTGTAGTGCATGCAGGTGAGTGTTAACAAACTTGCCTACTACTTTCTATAACTCCCTAAAAAGAATTTTTGCACCTTGATTAATCACTTTTCAATGTAATCAAACCATGACTAGCAGGCAAAAAAAACATAACAATAGCACTGACAGCATGCTTTGGTTATCAACAAACCTGAATCTGATCTTCCTTGGTGTCGAGACGATCTTTGGGCATATGGACATCCATAGATACTAAAAAAAGGTCAATTTTATAATAGGGAACCTTTAGCAGAGTAAAAAATTCTCAAGTTTTACCGAAGACAAAAGAATACACATTTATATTAACAGTAATTTGAATATCAAATGCTTAGGGAATAGATTATCAAGTTAGGAACACATGAACTGGAGGAATAACGGTTAATAACTTTCAGTTTCAACATATATTTATTCATTTATTAACCAATGCGAAAAGTTTCTACACCACAATTATTTCTTGAGAAGAAGGCTGTATTTGCTAGAGGCATTTTCGGCACTTTTTAATAATAATTCAATATTTACACTTTTCCAAAGTTTTAAAACATAACAGTGACCAACTCGAAAGCTCAC
>JAOBAY020087066.1:0-18325 GCA_025331085.2 Zoanthus sociatus
GGGATATCTCGGGGGTAGGGATATCTCGGGGGTAGGGATATCTCGGGGGGTAGAAATATCTCGGAGGGTAGGGATATCTCGGTGGAGTAGGGATAAAACTGTCCCGGGTTCACATGAGAAAACCTGACCCTGAGATGTCTTGGTTAATCAGGGTGCTAAGTAGCCGCCATCTTGTCTCGTTCTGATAGAAACGCATGCTCACGAACCACAAAGTTGTCCGAGATATCTCGGGGTGAACCGTTCACATGGACCGAGACAACTTTACTCATAGGGCTATCCCTACCTTCCAGACCAAGATATCTCGCACGCCCGAGTTCTTTCAGCTTCATGTGAACGGAATGGCTGGAACATAGAGTAAATGTAGAGAAACTTGGTTCGGCCCGAGATAACTCGCCTCATGCGAACAGGCCCTTAGTTCTGGGAATATCGGTGACATAGGATTTCCGTTATCAAAATGATTGTGGTATCGAAGAGCTTCAAAGGTAATAAATCTGTATATGACTTTGCCATTTGGAATTAGAGTGCAATTGCAATACATGTAATCAGTAATGTTTTTGTTTCAAACATGCAAAATTATATCAACAAAAACTGAGCCTAAGCATTATTCTTAAAATATTATAAATTTAAAATTTGGCCAATTTTAACCTTTAAAGCTTCTTCTGTGGCTTTCTCATTTGCGAAACGCAAATAAAAACCCTTCAAGCGAGGCAAGTCGACCTCTCGTAGGTCGAGTTGTGGCAAGTCTAGCGTTCCAACGTGCATATATTGTATTTACTATTGTTCTTTGCCGTCGTCATTCTCATTACTTGAACTCCAAATTATTACAAATGAAAATCCCGATAGAGGACTGAGAATGCTGAACAAAGCAACCTTCAACAAGGCGCTAAAATTTAAATAAATATAAAAAACCTGGACAACAAAAATCAGCTAAGCTAGTTAAATCCTTTTGGCCAAATAAAATAATTTTCTGGTTTCTCATCAGCGCCCGCATTGCAGAAAGCCGCCGCGTCATTTTTTTTTCTTTTTACAAATAAAGAATAACAGTAAGAGAAAATTACAATTGCAACTTTCACCTCCCTGTTGTTTCAAATTCAGTACATTTGATATTCAAGAACAGGACAATATTTATATATGTAAAAAACAAACTAAATATAAATAAAGAGTTGCTGTTTCTCAATTGGCAATGGAATTTTACTCTCCCACACATGCTTGTTACTGTATCTGGTAAATCTCCTTAAAAAGGGCGCATGCCTCATTTTCTTTTTAGAAAAATTCTGATGAAAAACCGAGAATTTATTTTATTTTGCCTTACGAGTTAAGTGGCCCATGAGTCCGGCGCTTATCTCCGGTTTCTGCAGTGTTAAAATGAGATTCTTTGACTCCCCATGGATGGGACACTAATCCATCGCAGGTTAGCTCCCAGCAAACGCTGGTACTCATTTACCTACCCCGGATGGATGGAACGCTGAGTTAGTTTAGGCGGGAAAGGAAATCAGGCACAAATCAGTTCAAATCTCGGCAGAGCATGGAATAGAACTGGGAACCTTGTGGTCGGAAGGCAGAGATCTTACCAACTGAGCCAACCGCGCCTACCAAAATACGAAAATTAGAGTAAATGGAAAACTCGGGAATCAAGAGAATAAGCTCACTCTTATTAGCAATCTATAAAAAAACGGACAATACAAAAACTTTAGATATTTCACTCCTTGTTCAGTAAAACATGGGTAGAAGTAAATTACAACACAAGATCACCCCCATGATCAATTCCAATCACAGCTAAAATTGCTGATCAGAATATGAAACCAGTCAACATATTGCAAAACTGGTTTGACTGAGAATATGAGAAATGTGTACATTTACTGTAAAGGTATTTTTTGTTTTTAATCGTTAGTCATATAAGTTTCTAACTACCACGAGATACGAGCGTCGTTACAAGTAATGATTGATGTGCACCTACTTTGTATATATGTAATTACATGTTGTTAAATTTTTTAATATAAACGTCTTTCACGATGAGATGTTCCACGGCTCTCCCAAGCAATGAGTTTATAATCATTATGCTAAAGAACCATAATTTAACTGTTTGCTGGTTATTTGAAAATTTAGAGCCAGTAAGTTTAGTATGCACCCATTAGTGCATAATTCCACGAGGTATCAGAAGGCTCTGCCGCCACAACAGCTTCTGCTGAAATGTTTCTGCGTCTCTTTCTCTTCTTTCGTTTGTTGTTGCACTCCTAGCAAAAACACAACAATCGTCAATAACGAACACCATCATAACCAGAGACATTGTCATTACCATTACCAACACCATCATAACCGTCACTGCCAGACATTATTGACAGTTGCCATGCAACACCATCATAACCAGAGACATCACAGTCATCATTACCATGCAACACCATCATAACCAGAGACATCACAATCATCATTACCATGCAACACCATCATAACCAGAGACATAATTAACACCATCACATTCATTACCACAACCATCATCATTACCACAACCATCATTACCACAACCATCATCATTACCACAACCATCATCATTACCACAACCATCATCATTACCACAACCATCATCATTGCCACAACCATCATTACCACAACCATCATCATTACCACAACCATCACCACCATTAACACCATAACACCAATAACCAGAGACATCAACATCAATATACTACTGAGCATGCATGGGTCGAGTATCCACCTTATTTGGAAGTACATCCTGTATCTAGGGACCATCAGTTACGGTTGATCAAAGGGATACGGATATATTAATGCAGGTTGTGATTAGATATTCACTCGCCTCCTCCAGTTTCGCACAACACGAAATTAAATACCCAATGATTGGAATAAAAGTTTGTTCTCACATTCTTAAAACTAGCGATGATACCAATGTTCGACGAAATTGTGTATTGTACACTATATATATATTTATCGCATGCCTTAAAAAATACAGCCAATCAGAGGCCTGGAAAGCCGTTGTATATTCTGCGATATCCAACGGGTGGTAATCCACCCAGCTTTCCCGCCATTACTTGCGAGCGACTATCGAAATGGCGCCAAAACTGTGTGTGTACGTTTCAGAAATGGTGCCGAAGTTGTTGTTCAACGCCGTAAGTGCTTAAAACAACTGCGCAAACTGCGGTTTTAATTCTTCGTTATCCATGCGGAGGACAAATTAGTTAGTAGTATTTTTAAGGCATGCGATAAATTGGAATATGCCTAAAAGCTCGTATGTATATGGAAAATACAAGGGGCGCGAGAAATATTCCACGGTATCCCATGAGAAACCATTGCATAACTACTATATATATATAAAACGGAACTTATAAAAAGACGTTGTATGATCAATGCAACACTGTCATTGTAAATTGTAACTTAGTGGAACGTCCTGAGTGGATACAACCATAATAAGTGGAACGTATTTCATAATAAATACTTTATATTCGGTTGGGCGGAGAGCAAATTAGAATATAACCACCATTAACATCACCACATGGTAAATATAAATATAAATATTTATATTTATAAATAATCATCGTTGTTAAACGTTTGTACTAAAATATGTAATAAATTTGACTCACTGACAATACCGCCATTCCCAATCTTAGTAGAATTCAAAGGCTGCCTTCTGTTCTGTGCATCGAGTTCTCTCAGTACGGCCTGTTCAAACGTCAGTGCCGCAACCCGAGAGAAAAAAGCATTTACATTCTCTCCTGTATTAGGTAGGACAAAGCAACATTTAGTTAGAACCGTCTATCATAGGCAGTCACCAGGATTTTTTGAGAGATCGACTAAAGGGAATGGAGTCTTCGAATGCCAAAGGTGCTTGTAAGCAACATAGGTAGATCCATTGACAGGTTTTCCTGAAAGTACCTATTGAAAGGGGGTAAGGTTGGCGCTTGCTCGGTCAAACACGGTAATAAAAGTTTGGAGGATAAAAATATTTAAAATGAGATAATTCGAATAGGATTTTTCTGAAAGTTAAAGGAGACTTTCCTTTTCTTGATGTTCAAAAGAGGGGTCGTTCGCACCTGACGACCCCAACCCGCGCGACACCTCTGTATATTATTTAACAGGGTTTTAATTAAAGTTATCTTGTATGAAAAACATATAACTTTAAGGGTCGTAAATCAGACAAGGTATCTCAGAAAGAATGACACAGAGAGAAAAAGCACCTTGGTGTTTTGTAGATATCATGAATGCATTAATTTCTGTTTAACAAATTAAAGTCAAGGTTTCTTTTACTGACGGCGGAAGAGACTCAGAACCGGGTAAAAGCAATATTTTAAAAAAAAACAATCAACCTCCTGTGTGGCTCATTACAGAGTCTGGATTTGATAGCACGTGACATGTGTTCACAGTCTTACCACTGAATGGAATTGTTCTCAGTGACCTCGGAATCAATTTCACCACGCTTTGCAAACTGCCAAAAGTTGTTATTTTTTACTAAAACGAGGAGGTTTTTAGCCAAGGCACTGAAATCAAAACCAATCTAGAACACCTCCTAGACCAAAACGAGCAGTGAAATGATTTATTCAGCACTTCTCATGTTAATGTTACTTAACACAAAGAAGATTTGAACAGTAGCCTTGTATGCTTCAACAGATAGAGGCCCATGCAAACGGATCACGCATGTTGGTCAGACATTATCCAACATTGTTAGGGGGTGTTGGACGGTGTTTGATCAGTGTTGGATTGTGATGGATGCTGGAGTGTTCAAACGAATCCAACACCATTCAACAATGTTGAATTGCAGTACTTGGCATGAAATTATGGCGTATTTTTGAAAATACTGGACAATGTTGGATGAAAAGTTTGAACAAAGTCAAACTTCATCCAACATCGTCCAACACTATCCAACATGTTTGACTGTGCTGTTTAAACGGGTCAAATATGTTGCGTCCAAGAATATTTGATAATTACGAATCTGAACAGATATAACAAGAATACCGCTGAAAAAATTGAATAACAAAATAGTTACTGTACATCAGCAGAGGGTGCCAATGGGGTTAACAGTTAACTGAGATTAGGCCAAAAATTTAGTAGTTAACTGAGATTTGGATACCCCCATTGGCACCCTCTCAGCAGGATAACTAAATTGCGTACAAGTCTACAATTGGTTTTGGCTCCATTAAATCCTGTACCAATGTTTCACCAACATATTTGATCCGTTTGAACGGGCCTTAAGTAAGTACATAAGACTGAGTTTTGGCTCACGTTAGCTAATTCATTACATATAGCATAAGATGTGAAAAATAAAAGACTGAATTTCGCTCTTACTCTCTATCTAACAACATTAGTTAATGTCCATCATACACGCTATTTTCTCAATTCTCTGGTCAAGTCTACCTAACAACACCAGTTAAGGTCCCTCACACAAGCTGTTTTCTCAATTCTCTGGTCAAGTCTACCTAACAACACCAGTTAAGGTCACTCACACAAGCTATTTTCTCAGCTCTCTGGCAAAAAAGTACCTGTTTTGGACGAGAGTGACCAGTATTCTGCATTGATTTCCTGAGCAAGTGTAATTCCACTCCTTTCCATTTCCTCTAAACTGCTGCGTTTCTTTTAGTTGAGAAATGAAAAACAATAACACAAATATTATCTTATCTGAATCAACGATTAAAACAACAAAATAATGTTAAAATTAAGTGTGGAACAGTATTTTAGGCTTTCAGGTTCTTTGTAGGTAATTGCTGCAAGCCAATGAGCCAGCAGCAACACTAATCTTGGCTTTTGAGAACCCTGTGTGTAAAATGCTATGAAAACTCTCGATTTTGTAGCACGTGTGTGTGTCATTCTGTGAGCGTTTCGGAGCAAGCAGCCAGTATAATTAGCTTTATTTATCATCGAAGTACATAAAGTAATGCAAAATTAGTTTAGAATTGCTTGTAATTATACATTTATACTTGAGAGATTCAAGATCTGTTTGATCAATTATGAAATTCGATTTTGACATTTTCATGAAAACTGAAAACTTTAAAGTATTTTGGACTTATTAAAGAGTAAGTCCAAAATAGCTTTGAACTGTTAGAAATTATATTTAAACTCAAGTGATTCATAATCTGTGAAATTAAATAATTTCAGCACAACAATAAATGACTCCACAAAACATTTTCGGCCACTAGACCATACAGTTCAAGGCCTACAACTTTAAATTACAATTGTAAGTTTTCAACATTAATAATCCTAAGTAATAATCTTAAGAAAGTACAATAGTCGGTGCCTTATTTTAGATCCTCAGTGTCTCATGTTATATTGTAACACATTCACTTTAGCTTCAACCTTTACAATAAGCCACGTGGCAAATGGCGCCCACGCTTATCTCTGGTTTCTGTATGTAGTTTTTAGCGGATGAAAGTCTTTGACTCCCCCTGGAGTGGAGGCTGTTACTCATTTCCCAACCCTGGAAGGATGGAAAGCTGAGTTAGCTTACGTGCAATAGAAGGTTGCACAAATAATCGAATCTCGGACTGAACCGGACTACAACTGCACCAACCGCACCTGCACAAGAAGCTGGTATTCGTTTAAATTCCAACCTTGTTAGCAGGGAAACCGTGTCAAAACTGTTAAGAAATTATATGATTATAAAGCAGAGTAAGGAATGGGGATGAATGAGAGAGCGGAACTTAGTATGTGCTGTTGTTAACTTGTTGTTTTGAGCTTATTAGAAAATGTACACTATTTAAATCGAAAGTTACGATGTTATCAAAGCATTCAGCAAAATTTTTAAGATTTGTTTTGGAAACCCAAGGTAACCGAGTCAATTTGGCAAAACCAAGGTCAAATGAATATTCAAAAACTGAGAGAACCTGGGTTTGAGCCACATAGCACGTGCATGGGCCATGCAGGAATTCAAAGACCGTACAAGCTGTATCGACAGTAACGTCATATGAAAACCAAAAATAATACTAAAAAATAACTGATCCTAACAGAACATCTTAGTATGAGTGGATATAAATGCTTTCTAATTTACTTCAGAAAAAACTTACACAAAGATCCATTTTTGTACCAACAAGGAACACTTCAGGACAACTGCTCTGATTTTCTGCCATTGCTTCTTCTAACCACTGTCTAATAAAAAGAAAGTACTTAATACTGGGTAATCCGCACACCATTCCAACACTTTTCTAACCTGCAGACCATTCTGGCAACACTTTTCTTATACCCACACCATTCCAAAACTTTTTTAATCTCATTTGAAGCCACCGCTAATGTGATTCCCGTACTGTCCAACCATCCTATCACTTTTATAATCTCCAACACATCCTATCAGTCTTGAAAATTCCACACATAATAACGTTTCTACATAATCCCAATTCTTTCAATCAATTTTCAAAGATTCTGAGATTTTCAAAGATTCTGAAATTTTCAAAGATTCCCTGAGATTTTCAAAGATTCTGAGATTTTCAAAGATTTTGAAATTTTCAAAGATTCCCTGATTCCATCGAATCAATTTTCTAAACCCCATCTTATCCTATCACATTTTAATCCTCATCTAATCCAATTACCTTTTAATTCTCATCTTATCCAATCACCTTTCTTTTTCAAAATTTAATCCAATAACTCTTCTAATTCCCCACCACCAAAACAGTTTTTCAATCCCTCATCCTGACCCAATCATTTTTAATCCAGATTTTACCACATTTTGTATCCTTTACCCCTTCCTATCATCTTAATCATATATCTGACCCTGCTAATATCTAAACCCTCGCCCCTCCATCACACATCTAGCCCCAACCCCACTTTATTTATTATTAGTTTTAGCCCCACCCTACTTGGGTTTACCTTGTCAGAAACTCTATGTATAAAATTTAGATTTTGAATGTTTCCTTGAAACAAACCAAAAAGGTGTTGCCATTTACATTTTACTCTCCAATAAAAAGTTCAGACAGTTTGTTGAAAACGACAGTGTAATAAAGGTTCTACTCCCCCCACCTCCAACAAACAATTGTTGATGATTCCTTTCACAACTTTCCAGGCGTATTACCTGGCATTCACTAATGTCTTCACTTGTGTCAAGTCAAACATTACCACAATAACTAAAAGTAGAAAACAACATAATTACTATTTGTTATCACTACAATTATCATGAAATAATTTATAGCGGAGCTCCTGCGGAGCACCACCATACTTAAGAAAATACAGTATATGCATCGAGTTGAACTTTCAACATCATGACGTCATGTCCGGCCGTTGTCCGTCCGTCCGTACGACGACCGTGTACACGAGTGAAATATTTTCTTTTCTCGTTCATCTTTAAAGTGATTTTTTTTCTAAATGGTATATGTTTTTTTCCTTCGTGTGTTCTTTCTTTGATATAATTTTGGCATCTGTAAATTGTTTGTGTATTTGGCAAGAAATCAACCTTGGTGGCCTGTTTGCAACTTCATTCGTTCAATGGCCTAAACTGTCATTTGAAGTGTTCAAAATAAATCAAAGAAATTGAAAAAATTTTACTTTTAGGGCTTCTACCACCCAAACTACTGGGGTTATTAGGTTGAATCTCTTTGGGAGCTCCGCTTTTTGGCAGTGCCTAATCTATATATTATATGTGAGCCGCTGTTGCGGACCATCTAGGACCCTCAACTGTTGAAAACTGTATTTATTTGTGATACGCTTTTGGTCATATTCAAATGTAAAAATGCGCAATATAAGTATTAAATATTATTATTTAGTATTATGATTTAGATAAGAGACTTGAGTCTGGTACGAAGGATACAGCAGCAGTGCAACGTACGGGATCTGGTGACGAATCAACCGTTTATTTGGCCAATGTGAGAATTAGGCTCGAGTCGATTGTGCTAGTAAAACTGGCATATTATATGGTAGCACTGCTCGTTTTTTATCCAAATTATGCTCAATTTATGCTTGCTTTTAAAAATTATGCTGCTTTTCTAATTTTAAACTCGACAAAAATGAGCAAAACATTAAGAAAGGCCTAGGTGAGTTTATTAACCGCTTATTTAATAAATCTCTTAGATGATATAAGTAGTACTACTGCGGGCTGAAACCAAGGGCTATCACAGCAAATCAATGAATATGAAATAACCACTTGCTTAAACGCTTGTTACACTGAAGCATAACGCATGCTTGTATATAATCAGCGAGTGCATTGTCTTGCTGATTGTTGAAGGATGCTGCCAGGATTCTGAAAACCCTCTCCGCAGCAGCAGAAGATGGGAAGAGTCTCAGGGCTTCCACAGATGCAGGTGCAGGCCTCAACCATTGACGCATGGTTCTTGCTTCTTTGAAGGCAGAGACTGTGTCATACAGCTCCACATTAAACTTCATCCAGAACCATTGTACCTTTGGCTGTACGCAAGCCTTAGCTCTCTGTTCCAGAACCGCAAAGACCTAGTTAGATCTAAACTTTTAATATCCGCAGCAACCTGAGCAGGAACCTGACAGGCCTCGGCAACAACCTTTAACTTTTCGTAGCAATAAAATACAAAGGGAGATAGGGGCATTTTCTTCCAAGTAGTAGGTGGCTTTGACAAAAATTCTCCCCGACGTCAACGGTCACAGCCAACTCGAGCTTGAGGTTGATAAAGGGGTTGCGGATCCGAGAGAATGGCTTGGAGCAGCAACGACGGTGATGCCTGTACCAATCTTGTCAGCTTCGGCTTGTTGCAGAAATCAGGAAACGTCTCCAAACTGTTCCAAAAGCTGCTTGTAGACTTCCCACTTTGACAACCAACGCGTTTCGTTGTTCGTTTTGGGCGCCCGTCCAGTTAGATCTTTCCATGCTAACTTTACTTTATATACGGCTGCGGCTGAACAGGCGATTCCATACGTTTTGGCCAAACCCCAGCAGAGTAGGAATAATAATATGGCTGTCCACATTATCAAGAGCGGGGGAAAAGCAAACCACATCAAAGAGCTCTAGGCTCTTCTTATCCGACTCAATGCAGCTTGATTAACGCTTGTTCCATCCCTCATCGCTGCAAGCAAACTGAGCGCTTACCCTGATCCCATATTCCATACACAGCATACTGCAATACAGAAATTGGGCTATTTCGCTCTGTCTTTAACAATCCAGCTATATCATTGTAATCTTAAACGAAAGGCCGTTTATTTATTCCCCAAAATTTCTTTGATGTTTCAGTGTTTTGTTCCCGATGTTTTTGCGTGTTGTTCAACTAATAAATCTCAACTTCTAGTGCTGTCATCTATCTTCTGAACACCGCGAACATCTTCTTGACTTTTTGACAAAAGGCTTCTGAAGACCCCGGCTGATAAGAACAACAAAGGTGCGCAATGCCTCTTGGTTGAGCGTGCCCTTTTAACTGTTCCTTTCCAATGGCGTGATTCTTCGAGGCACAGTGAGATTTCGAACATTGTAAAACACTGACCTTCCTTTAACAATTAAATTCTTGTCAGGAAATTGGTTTACCCGATCGTGTAGGGGCATTATTTTTGGATTATTTGTTCCCCTGACTTTGTATGCAGCTTTAGTGGTTTTAAGTATTCGATCTCTAGCAATGTCAGCTCTTTTGGGTCTTTGCAAAACCTGTAAGTTCTCGGGCTCTGCTTCTGCGGTTATGTTATGACTTGGCGGACGCCATTTTGTCACGTTATCACAGCTATGAGAGTGGGACTGGGAACAAGCTTCCCCCCTTTTACCCTCCTCCCACCCTTCCCCCAACAACCAAAAAAAAAAGAAAAATGAAAAAAGAAAGAAAAGAGCTTAACTTATTTTTGAAGTCATTTTATCATTACGATAAAGGATTCTGAGTTTGGTTTTAGCACTTTCGGTCTTGAAAATGCAAATTATGCAGAACATTGCTTTTTGACAAAATTCTAAAAATTATGCTCGTTTTGTCAAATTATGCCAAAAATTATGCAAACAGTAACACAATCGACTCGAGCCTAATGAGAATCGGCATAAATTATTTGCTTTGGTCTAAGTTCGCATCACACCATGTTAACCATGTTTTTTTTGCTGTTATCGAGTTACATTATCATTGGGAAAAACATACTCTTAAGGAATAAAAAGCCAAACCTCTTTGAAACTTGTAACATACGGCTACCTTTGAGTTTGAATAAAAAGCCACAATCTGAAATAATTTAGTTTGCATCAGTAAAAGCAGTAAAGGAGTAATGTGCAAACCAAACTTGAACACCAAATAATTGAATTAAAGCCATTCAAATGAAATCGATAAACCGCTATAAGACGTTTCAAAATGGATCAAAGTTTTTGTTCCACAGCACATGTTTGGAAGCTGATACACTTGAAACATGCGATCTTAAATCGTTTCTATCGTTGCTATTTTTGGTAGTTATTCATAATCATCATCTGGGTGTGCTAGATTAAAATCTTGTTTTAAAAAAATATTTAAAATTTTCAGTTTGTAAATGTTTATTAAAGATAATGAACATTACATAAAAACGCTTAGGCGATCCAAGATCGTCAGGAATTAGAGAGAGGTATACCTGAAGAGACAAGAAATTACATGATAAGAATAAAAGAACTTGCTGCTAATTTCAGGTTGTTATTATCTTTCAATGAGAAGCAAGTTTCACAAATCAACACTGTTCAGAGGTCAGAGTGTTTCTAAACTGATCCATGTCGTACCTGTCAATCCAGCAGGCATAAAAGTGTGGACGGCGGTGCATATAATATAATTATAGTAGTTATTAGAACCAGATTCGCTGCAACACTACACTCGGCTAACGTAAAGGAACCGCTGCCATTTTTGTCACTTTGTGGGAGGAAATTTGTCATCAAAAAAGCCAAAACGTCTAGCCGTTGAACGCTCAGGAAAGCGGTCAAATTCTTAGAGATATTGTCGCAATGAAATGCTCATTTGTCAAAATGTAGCATGTTTTTTTCAAAACTTCATGTTTTGAAACGTGAAGTTTCAGCCATAGTTTTAAAAATAGAGGAATTTTGTACTTTGTCACTCGCTATAAAAAGGTCACGAATGGACGAAAATATCCCATTTTGAGTTTAGCTTTTATAAAGTTGTTTTTTAAAAAAGCACGGGCGAAATCATTCTGTGAGATTCTTACACTGCAATTAACAAGCTATCAAGTCATTCGGTTTCAAGTACGTCTTTGACAATAACATCCGGTCTAAGAAAGCAGCCACTTGATCCGATACTTGAAAAATCTTGAATTCAAGATTTACTTATTTGACATTAGTGAAATTAAGCAAAACCATTCAACAAATTTTGTTTGTTAAAGCAATTTTTTGTTTTATTATTTAGATGGCTTATCTCTGCACACTCTTTCTTTTGAAAGAAACCCTTGACAAATAAAGTGAATTTGGTAAACAATATGCGGCATCCTTTGGAGGTGTCAAAAACATTTTCTAACTAGTTGCTTTTGTCTACAAAATTGTGGTTTGTAACCGTTTCTGAAATCCGTTGTAACAATCAATAGTTCAACTCGCTGAAAGATATTTTCCATTACCTCTGAAATACGATTATCCATTAAAGTGCCACCTTGTTTTACGAAAAGGTTCAATTTTTCAAAAAGATTTTGTACAAGTGGCTAATAAAAACAAAAATTTATGTAGTCGTTAAGTTTTTGTGTACATAAATGTACTGTTTGTGGTAATTTTAAAAAAACTAAAAATGAACAGGTTTCCTCTAAAACAATCCTTTAATTTAACCCTTAAGCCATTCTTTAAGAAAGGGATAAATTGTGGAAATGCGGGTTGCATGGATGGGAAAACAAACGGAACAAGAAGCAGGGGTGTGCAAGCTCATATTGACCAACCGATGGGATGCTCCAACTTATGAAACATTCCGCAGTAACTTGCCGCTCGTTTGATAGACATTTGAGGACATCAATCCAGAACTTCAAACGATGCGACGCAATCTTGTGGAGAGGATCACCTTTCAATATGACAGCTAAACAGCAAGAGAGAGCTATATAAAGTGGTAGCCGACAAACAGAATCGCCAGTGGGGTTAATTTTGGTGTAGTAACGAATTAGAGATTGGTTGGAGCCTGTTCTAAGAGCTACACATGCTATGTATGACCTATATCCACCAAACATTATGAGTTACACTTCAGCTTCTTATCTAAATTTCAACTCGTTCGGAGCAGAGCTTCCACAGCGCTTTGGTTATACCATTCCAAATTACCCCCAATGCAGTTTTCAAGAGAGTGTAGCAAGGCCCTTTTCACAGCAGTTTGCGGGGTTTTCAGAACGCCTTCTGCCTCATCATTCTCATGATCAGACAACTGAACCGAACAGTTATCGTGGGTCGATTGCGAGAGAAAGGAGTTCACCTCTTCGACATTTCCCCGCTCAGCAAAATGAAATGGAACTGTCGCCTTCTGGATCGAGCGAACTCGAAGCATTGTCAGAAAACAGCAGTGATCAAGGTATTTCATGACATTTTAACGTGTTTGCTTTGTAAATGTTGAAAGCTGAAAGTTCAAAAGTTTATATTATTTAAGGCAAGACAACTCATACAATTTGTACACATTCATTCTGTGAGCTGACTACTATAAAATGTAATAGCTATACATTTGTTCTCTTCCGTTGTGCTGTCAGTTAGTGGTTTAACTGCTGCATGTTGGTAAAACAACCCCTTTAAGCTTTTTAGATGTAAATTCAAGTTACGCCATCAACACAGTTGCATCACATCCATTGCAATTTTTCTGAAAAAAACTTTTTTGTCATGTGTTATGTGGTATGCGGTCTTTTTCATTTGAATGCCGAAAGCACATTTCTACTCGACACCATCTGCCGTCCATAACCACATTGCAAACAAAATGAAGATCTCGCAGATAAAGAAATAGTTTTTAGGTTTATTAGAATTTATGCCGAGTTAGATGAATGCTGATCGCAAATAGTTAGTTATAGGCCTCTATGTATCGGAAATTATTGAAAGCAATAAGAACAAACTTAAAACAAGAACAGTGAGGCTCAAATCGTCTGAAAATAGGAACAAATTAAGAACAATCTGAGGCTGAAATGAAAATGTTAAAAAAAACTATTAAAACAGGGTGAAACGCAACAAGCAATCACACTTACTGTAACAAATATCATGCTGTACAATATACATATAGTGTCGAATCACCTTCAAAATTTGTACTCGATTACTAAATGTAGTGAAATTACGTAGTTTGGGGTACATGGTATATAAGGACAAAACAATACATGAGCAAAATTCTACTGGTTCTTAAGCTTATCAAAAAAAGTGTATGTTCCTCTTGAAACATTTCTGCTCAAAAAATTTTTAATCATAAATGAGAAGATTAGCGTTTCTCACTGTTTTTAAGTATTTAGTTACCTGAATATTGGCCAATTTGTGATGGCAGAGCTGTTCGTTTTCCGGTTACGATTATTTTTTAAGCTCATTTTGGGATGCCAATGGAGTTTTAAAATCTGTATAGATTCTCGCTACTTGGTGTAAATCCAACAAAATTTGTTTCTTATGTTCGGCAAAATGATTTTCTCTTGGGATATTTCCCGTTTTGTTACCAGATATAGAAAACTCTTCTATTTAGGTTAATACGATTTGTGTTTTTATGCTTTTAACCGAGTTTGCATACTACAATAGTTTTTTTACAAAATCTCAATTATGTAAGTTTTAGAGAACTTATAAATAATTTATAGAAACATTGAATTTAAACAGTACGCGAAATTGATAAACTTAATTATTACCTTTTTATCTACATCATTGGATCGGAAGTTGGAATAGCAACATAAATTCTAGGAAACTGAGAATGTTGCC
The DNA here is from genome assembly GCA_025331085.2 of Zoanthus sociatus. Lineage (NCBI taxonomy): Eukaryota > Metazoa > Cnidaria > Anthozoa > Zoantharia > Zoanthidae > Zoanthus > Zoanthus sociatus. The sequence continues at coordinate 14,711 of JAOBAY020087066.1, forward strand.
TTATACAAGCTTTTTTATAAGAACCAGTAAATATTGCCGAAGCTCATTGTTCCTAACTTTATGGCTGCTTCAGCCACAATTTGTTTTTACTCTGTAAAAGAGAAAGCATTGAAAAACATTGCTGACCGTCTGTAGTGTGAAGATCTCTGTACATTTTTCTGAGATATTTGACCACTGTGCATGCATTTTGTCCACGAATACACGTGTGTATCATTTGGGAGAATAGTATATACAATAATGAATGGGGAATGATGCTTCTGTTTTCGATGTGCACATTGTGAACGTAAATTAAACGATTCGTTAGACTAGAAACGTTTTCACTTTTTTCAGCCTCAGCCCGAGCTTGCTTTAGATTGTTCTTAATTTTCTGAGCCTCGTTAAAATTATAATATATACATCCAATATATATTATATTATATATAGTATATTATATATACAACCAATCATTTCTCAACTTCAAAACAAAACAATGGTTCAAAAGTCGGAAGGAATAACACCAATCATTTCTACTTTTCATTTTAAAAACAAATATCATTTGTGTGGTTTAATTAACTGGTTTAAAGGTTTGAATGATAACACCAAAATACTTTTCAATAAAATTAAAAATATTATTTTCTATGGGCTTATCAATGATAAGCTGTCTATATTGAATCAATAGTCTGTGATTTGAAATTTTAGAGAATGTCGGATCCATTTCACCATTTTGTTAAACTTTCTTTGTACCAGGAAACTGTCTTGTAGTCAAACATGACTACGACTTAACTCGTACGTAAATATTCCGGATATGTCCAGCCATTCTGCATGAGTTTTTAAGGCTAACCATTTCTCACTAATAAAATCAAAAGTCTAGGTTACTGATTTTTGAAACGAAACATTATTACTCATTTACTGTCAGAGTGAACATTTTGAGAAAGCTCTCGCATGAGTTTGTTAGTTTAGCCATTTGGCTGTTTCCTTTTCACTACGTGACCGGATTAAAGATTGGATACTTCTTAAGCTGTTAAAGCAGATTTTGATTCCATTACAGGAAGCAGTAGGTCGAATGAATAAAAAATACGCAAAAACTGAAACTACATTACACGATGTCCTACTGAGACAAAATTTTTGTATTTTAAAAAGCAAAGCAAACAACAACAACAACGAAAGCCAAACAAATCAATTATTGGTTAACAAAAAAAATTCATTATTGTTTTGAAAAAGTTTAATTTTCTGCATAAAGAAATTTCTTTAAAAAAGTTTCAAAACATTTCAATGGAATGTGTTTGTCTTTTACTTCTACCTTTGCTAAACTAGTTACTTATTCTTAAAAATTTTGAATTTATGTTTTTCGGCTGAATTAAAACTATTAACTCACTTCAAAAGCTTTTTAAAAGTGTTGAATCTTTTTGGGTCTTTAAAATCTTTTTTGAAAAAAATCCAAAGAGGTTTTCAATCGTTGTTGCCCCTCCCATCACCCGCTCTGAGTTTCATTATCTCTGCCCTTTGGTGGGCGTGAGTTTCATAAACAAACCCAGCACGTGATATTATTTCGGCGAGCATAAATGCACAGTGGGACATGAACTGAAGAGGCGAGATCAAACACAACCCAGCAGAGAGAGGGTGGGGAACAATTAACCTAAAAAGGGACACCATTCTTTTCTCAGTTTGTGGCTCAGTCAGATGCAATTTGATATCAATAGCGCGGTTATTGCTCATGGTCAAAGAAAAGTTTTGTATTTCTAGCCTCTTGTGTGAGATTGCTTTTAAGAAAGTCCCTTTTGGCTTTGCTCCTGCAAAGGAACCGGCAAGTGATAGCCTACTGAAAACTGATGCTTTGTTGAAGATATAAAACCGATCTTAAATGCAATGCATTAATAGTTTGGGAAATTTTTAAAACTACTTTAAGAATTATTGTTTTGGCTTAAAATTGCATAATTTATTGAATTGTGTTCCATACTTATAACTCATAAAAGTGTGCTATGAAAGACACTATGTTTGTTATGGTGTTAATAGGCCGATTAAAAAGTTTAAACGGAATCAGAAAATTTCAAATGAAAGCTGATTCTTGTTTCTGGTGTTAAAATTAAAAAAGTTTGCTCTAGAAACCTTTTTCAAAGACACTAAAAAGATACTTGTGTTCTTAAGCATTTGTCACAGATTTCTTTCTATAATCTTCCTTCACATCATGTTACACTAAAACTCTAAATAACTGCTTGACTTACTTTTATATTTACAGAGGGAAAAGATGATAAAATGAACTACAGCAAGAAACGCAAAGAAAGAACATGTTTTACAAAATACCAGCTGCAAGAACTTGAAAAAGAGTTTACGAGGAATAATTACCTCACACGTTTGAGACGCTATGAGATTGCGGTCAGCCTTGACTTGTCCGAAAAACAAGTAAAAGTCTGGTTCCAAAACCGAAGAATGAAATGGAAAAGAATAAAAGGAGCTTCGCCCCCTAAAAAGATTTGCAGCTTGTTAGAACGATCAGAGTGTGGTCTGTAATTGTAGCAACCTCTACTGACAAGAACTCGGATATTCAATACTTTATTTAATATTTATTTTGTGAATATCATGCATTTTTGAGAAACAAAATTGTTGTAAACATTGTAACTGAATCAAATCATATGTTGCAAAATATTCCGGGATAGTTTTCATCGAAAGTCTTTAAAACACCATTATAGGATGTATATGTTTCCTCTCTGACCCAGCAAAGGCGGTAATAACCCTGAGAATTCTTGTCTAAACTCTTTATTTTTAAATATGTGAATACGTTGCAGAGTTACTGTAAGTATAAATAATTTGCAATATTGCCATATTTAGGCATTTTCCGTCTAAGAGTTCAGATAATGTTAAAGAAAAAAATTTATTTGAATATAAAACTGTCTAGATCACGAGATAATTATAGAGCGATTTCTATTTTAACCAACAAGAAAACTAACCCTGGAAGAAGTAAAATATTTCTTAATTTGTCTAAAATCAAAAAGGTTTTCACAATATTTTATTTTTCTAACCTTAAAAAATCGAAAATACAATCGGCGAAGCTTTTGGAAACCCGAGTCGTTTTTTTTTTTCTTGGATTATGAGTAAACATCTTTTAGAATTGTGAATTTGTGGTCACTAATGCCACAATTATAAAGTATATGTACTGCTTTTTGTTTCTAGAATTTTTTTTTCGAGGTCTCACTAAATGTTAAACAATTGTTGGCATTTTAGCTGATTAGAAGACTTCGGACCGTCTTGAACTTTTTTTACCATTTTTAAAACAAAGATATTAATTGGTTATTTAAAAAACGATTTACAGATTGTCTTGTAAAGAATTTTATTTTCTGATGTAAATAAAATTGCAATAATCATTTGTTGTTCTCTTTAATCTTATTTATACTTTTACTTTTATATCCAATATTAACGTTAACTCATCTGCATGGGATAAAAGAAAGCGTCGGGAATTAGTTTCTTTTGCAGATTAATTGCAACTTAAAATATTTAGACTGAATACAAGAAGAAGAAGAAGAAGAAGAAGAAGAAGAAGAAGAAGAAGAAGAAGAAGAAGAAGAAGAAGAAGATGAAGAAGATTAATTAAGAAGAATATAAAAAAAAAAAAAAATAAATAGAAATAAAAAAAGTATAAAA
>JAOBAY020087067.1:0-10377 GCA_025331085.2 Zoanthus sociatus
AAAACCGTAAATTATCTAATACCCGCCTCGATTAGCTTTTGCTATTTGCGGGTATGATTGTATATATTAACTTTGTAATTCAACTCAATAAAGGACTTGTTCGTTTGTTTGTTAATGATTTTAAGCCCGCAAAACATGAAATGAGGCTACAAACTTGAACTAACATAGTTACATACTTGCTAGATTATGCACACAAATCACCATTTGCGAATATTGAATGAAATGCCAAAGATGGCGAGAAATGCCTTTATTATTGGGGAGGTCTGAAACTCGGTTTGCTGCCATAGTAACAAATCTATTAAGCTCTTAATGTGCAGCACATTTAGTTGAATCTTACTGCAAATAGTGAAACATTTCTGATAAAATATGGTTGAGATATCTTTTATCATATCTGATCAAAATTTAGTTCAGGATATGACATCATCGCTGAGTTCATTTGCATATTTTAAAAACTTGAATAATGAACAAAAAGAGATATTTGAAAGTAGTAAACAGCATTTATCAACTCATACAGACTGCTTGTTTGTTTTAAAATGGATTCGATAAGAAAGATTCAATTTTCGTCCTGGTACCACTTTAAAGGTTTTACTCGGCTTATAGAGAAATAAAGTGATGGCGTCACAAAAATTTGATTTGTGAAATCTTTAGTTTGGTTGTAATATTCAAAAAGAACAAGGTGAAAGGCGCCTCCATGCCGAAGTTTAACATTTTGCCATCAATCAGTGAAGAGATATTACTACAGTTATGTTCTAATGACTCCATACAAATCCTTCTAAAACTGGCTTAGTTCATAACGTTATGAACCAAGCTATATTTAGAAGTGTTTGTATGGAGTCATTAGAGCATAACTGTGGTAATACCTCAACTACAATTTGCACTAACATGCTGATTCTTGGCAAGTATAGAGTTTTAGTCTTGATCTCTTTGATGATGTCAACAAATCCCATCAGTTTGCAAAGTTTAATTTTTGTGACGTCACACTTTACCACTCTATTGGAAGTGTCAATAGGAGACACATCAAATTAATTAGTTTTTCCATTTATAGTTCTTGATGGTACGGATTAGCACTGTTTGTTTTGTTTTCTAGGGACCGTGTACCGCTGTTGTGGCAGACAATCAGGGATCATTTATCCAATATTATCATTAATGCAAATCAGCACTGGTAAGTTTTTTGAATGCTATTCAGGAAAGGAGTAAAATTGGTGGGAAAATAGAAAAACATGATTAAAAACGAATTATATTTGAAAATCAGCATAATGTGCAACCAGCTGAAGGATTACTAGCTCTGCCTCCAAATAAAATAGATAAACTGTTCTCGAGGAACAGTGGACCGAATAAATACTTAATAATAAATACTTTATTTTATGTCAGTTGCAAAGGAAGTGGTTGCCCATTACTCCTAGCCAGAGGCTAATGTTTAATCGCTTGACGGCTGAGATCTTGCCGTGAATGTTGAATTTGCAGACGGAGGAAAACCGGAGTACCTGGAGAAAAACCCTCGTAGTCAGATTGAGATGGACAAATCTCAGCCCACTTGCGGACTCGATCCCGGGTCGTAGAGATGGGAGGCGCTACTGATGACCACTATGCCAACCTGACCTGCGGTGTTTTAAATTCCTGATAAGAAAGCTTGTAACCTTAGACAAAAGGAAAATAATTTGTTTTTTGACCGTTTAAAAACCGTTTGTTGCCTGTTGTGAGAAGATCTCGTCTGTCATTGGTTATGACACAAACATTCCAGATATATTTCAGGTTGTCACGTTTTTATAAGCACAACTGTAAAATTGAGCTAAGTAAAAACTGTTTATTATAAAACGAACATTTTAGGTCGACTCGACCATGTATTTAAGTATATTCATTTATAATCGGTTTTTAAAACCTGATGATGGTGAAGTCACACGAAAACGTTCGTTTATAACAAACAGCTTTTACTTAGCCCAATTTTAACTATATTTTACGGTGGAGAATTCAATTTTAAACATTCATGAAGTATTTTGAGAGTATTGATTGAGTAGTTTTGTTTGTATTTTTATGTAGCTAAAATATAACTGCATTGATCCAAAACGTTTTTATCCATTTCCACCATTTCTTTTCCGTTCTCCAACAGTTCTCTTGTAGAAAGAGCAGTGGTTGGGCTTTTGAGGCTGGCTATACGGCTGCTACGTAAGGAAGAAGTATCAAGTCAAGTTCTAATCACTCTCCGGGTTTTGCTTTTAATGAAGTTCAATGTTCTAAGAGCTTGTGGAAGGCAAATCTCGTATGGCTTGCACGAGCTTCTGCGAACTAGTGCAGCAAGCATCACCACTGCAAGAGATTGGACTACTGTGTTTACATTGCTTGAGTGCATAGGAGCGTCCACAACTCCTCCTGTGCTAACTCCAGCCTCTTCTCTGGTGCTAGCTTCAAAAGATGTAGATGGTGACTCTAACAGCGCAGAATTTGACCTCTCTGAAGGGACAGTTGGTACAGAGAGTGAGGCTGGCTCGTACACCAGCACAGAAACCGAGTCGGGGTTCGGTGGTAGCATCCCAGGTGACTCCTGGTTGTTAATCAGTAAAGAGGACACAGAAGCAACCTCTGTCAATCAATTTGATCTGACTGTCAGTGCCAAGCTCAACAAGCACGACAGCAAATGCTTTGTCAAATCTTGTCAGAGTTTAACATTTTTGATTCGTGATGGAGCACACGTAAGCAGAGAGAATTTCTTGCAGTGTGTCCATGCTGTCAGGGTTTTTGCAGAAGGTATTTTGAATGGCGGAGCTGGGTATCGACAGGATGGTATGCAACATAAAGAGCACGCTAAGCAAGACAGCAAAGCGAGTCTAGGCAGGGCCAATAAGAAATCAAAGGCTAAGAAAACCAGTCCCACTGGAGTCAAATCCAGGAAGTTTGTGCGTTCGACACAGAGTAGCCCAGCCACAAGTGAAGACGAGGCTGAAATATTTGAGACAATTAATAACACTTATGACGCCATGTCTCTTCAACTTATTGAACTAATGCATGCTCTTCACACCAGAGCATCGACCTTTTTTGAAAAAAGTGTTCAGAATCTGGAAATTCCAGAAAAAAGTAGTAGTTCATGTTCAGAAACTGTTGAGGAGAGAGAAACTGACCGAGAAATAAGCTTCTTGTGGACCAAGTGCTGGTGTCCACTCCTTCAAGGTATTGCACAATTGTGCTGTGATAACCGTCGTGACATCAGGATGAGTGCACTAACCTACCTACAGCGAGGTTTGCTGGTCCATGACCTTCAGTCCTTGACAGCTGTTGAGTGGGAGTCGTGCTTCAACAAGGTAATTGTTCTTATGAACGCTACATGGATTTTATTGTATTGTTCTTGACCCTTTAAACTAAGAGTTAAGGCTACGCATTCAAAACATGGAGTAAACCAGGTATAGATATGTATTCTCGGTTCGCACTCACATTATTGTGACCTTAGCACAACTGCCATGGACATCATGGTGTCCCTCATATGGTTATGCTCTTAGTGTCTTTTATCTTTAGCTTTAAATTCATAGTTTTTCAATGAAAAGTGAGTTTGGGTTTTAAACAAAAGGGCATAGAAGGCAGATAGCTCTCAATAAAATCCTTTTAGTCTGGATTCATGAGAGTTAATGAATGAGCAGCACTGAGATGTTAAAAGTTAAGGGATTGATCTTTATTATTACAATGTAGGAAATTTAACTTCAGATTCCAGATATGTCTTGTATCTTTATTCATAGCTCTTATTTATTAATATGTATGAGGTGTTGGAAGGCTGAGAGAATGTAATTTTTCAGGGAGACAAAACGTTTTTGCTCGGAGAATTTTTAAATTGAAAAGTCGGAACTGAAGTGAACTCTACTTTGATTTGTGATGCTAATCAACTTTGTGCTGTCCTTCCGATTTTTATTAATTAAGAAACTTGATGAATAGCATTGAAGATGATGATATATATAAAATTGAAAGTTATCTGAAAGTCGCCAGACTCCGAATGCTTTTGAAAATTCCAAGTCGTTCTGTAACTTTTGTCAAACATTTTTTATGGAAGTTCAGTCCGTATGTTGCAGTCAAAGCATTTATTCAGAAGTAACAATGACTGTATTTAAGAATAAACTTTACAGGTTTGCATCAGGAATTGTTATGCAATCAACATGGCATACTGCACGAACTAAATATCGCTTTACTAAATATCGATTTGTGGGTTAGATAAAAATAAAAACATAAAAGCTATTTTCCGTTTAATTCCAATTTTTGGAAAGTTGTATTTAAAACAATTTTCCTTAAATACATTTTTATTCATTGATCGTGCTAATTTTAAATTTTACTTTGATTTTTAAACAAAAATCATTTGGTTACACTATCAATTATAATTTGTTTTTATAATATATTTCAGAATTATCTATATAGCTGTTCTTCTGGATGATCAGTTTTGAGCATTGCTTTAGAAATTGACAGAAACAATGCAGGGTTGACTCCAATCGCCGATATTTTTCCCAAAGACCTGCATTTTGTTTAACCTTTATAACGCTCTGTATACCCAGACAACTTTCTAATTTCTTCCTTAACATTTTTCTTCGCATGGACGTTAGTTGAAGAAAAATCGCAAGCTAGATTGCCGGACAAGCTCGCAAACAAAAACATAAATACACATGTTTGATATGACATAGATAAATAGCTGCCAGTTCATCAGCATGGCGAACGGTAAATTCGTGCCAGTGTGTGACGTCAACGTGCAAACCGAGAATGCATCTGGCTTGCCTTTTTGATACTGACAAACCCGTTTCTCGAGTAATGCAGGAAAATTTTTCTGTATTTCATCATTACTTTATTTTACTTTTTCAATCACAATTAATGTACTATCAAATAAGCTCTGATCTATTAGCCATGTTCTGCAACATGTCTTTACCCAACTCCGGCAATTCCTGTTTTAATGCAAGTTAGTACAGGATCATCTGCTTTGTTGGCTTTTAGTTTACAACCAGGTGAGTAGCCAGGATTTTTTCAGAGGAACGAACAAATTGACGAGATTGATAAGTGTTTTTTGGCAAAGTCCTAATTGTTTCGAAATTTGCCTTTTTTCCATTGGATATTTAAATCACATGCTCTTAGTAAAACACAACTTAATAAATCCTTAATAAATAGCAATTTAACGACCTGTATCTTTAGTTATGCCAAATGGAAAATTACAAATTATTTTCACGGACGTGCTAGCGACTTACGACATTGGCGCTAAGATCAGCGGACAGCTGACATAAGGATAATCACACTCCTTATGTCAGCTGTGATTAACAGATCCGATCAGGATCTCTTAATTCATATAGGCCTGTTCCTAACATTAAGCGTTTTTCTGAATTTGTAACTGTAAAATATTTGTAGCTATTCTGACCTCCGCTGTTATCCAGTTTTAAAAACTGCCAAAGTGGTAAATAAACTATCTCATTTCATTTCATTTCACTCGGACATGCAACTCGGCGCTTTTATACCTTAAAATCTTCCAGCTTCGAATCACATTTTTTCCTTAAAATTTGTGAGGTATGCACGTGCGTATTTGCGTACAGGTAGCTACGCGACCGACAACTCCAAAATATATAAAAGATATAGATGAGATTTGAGTTTCAAATTTGAGAGGGCTTTTCAAGGGAACTTAGTGATGAAACGTTTCAGGGTTCTATAAATAAGGTTCTATTTCTACTAGAAAATATAAATAAGATTTGAGTTTTAAACTTAAAAGGGATTGTTAATGAAACGTTTGGGTCTGTTATTGCAGTTTCTAAGAAGATATGGATAAGATTTTTGTTTTAAACTTGAGAAGGCTTGTCAAGGGAATAAACTGAGAAACATTTTGCTCTATAAATACGGTTTCTCTAAGGATATCATAGGTAAAATTTGAGTTTATAACTTAGAAGGCTCGTTAAGGGAATAAACTGATGAAACATGTTGCTCTATTAATACGGTTTCTATAAGGATATCATAGATAAGATTTGAGCTTATAACTTAGAAAGCTCGTTAAGGGAACAAAATGATGAAACATTTGGATCCATATACATGCAGTTTCTTAGAGTAAAGCACAGTTCAAAAAACCTCAGTAAGGCTGGTGGGCAAAATTTCTAATATTTAACATTTAGTCTCACATTATCAGGGAGTTTATGAGCTATACATTCTTTGTAAGACTTCTATCACATCTCAGAAACAGTATTTATTGTCGGCGGGGAACCTTTTAATGGCCTATGCATTCGTTATACAGTTTCCATGACACCACAGGAACAGTGTTTAACATATGGGGTTCGTATTTTAAGGACAACCCTGTAATGATTTTTATATTCTTTGCAAAACTTCCACCACATAACAGAAACAGCATTAAACATAATAGATACATATTATCAGGTGAACCTTAAAACCAGCCGTACATTCTTTGTAAAACTTCCGTCACTTTACAGAAACAGTATTTGACATATCTGTCTCATATTTTCATGTGAAGCTTGCTTTAAAACTAGCTTTGGGAAATCTGCAGCACGTATGCTTATGCGGGAAAACTGTTTACGATATTAATCCATATTGTCGTCATTGTTTGCTAGTTATCAAATACTTAATAACAACAAAAACTCTTATTAACCAATCGCAAACCATGTTTAGTTTTGGGCCTTCTACTCAAAGTAAAATATTTGATTTGATCAGCACTGCATAACACAATGTGTGATTTACGACAGGTACTATTTCCAATGCTTGCACGACTGCTGGAGGTGAGCAGTCCGTCTGATCCAATTGCACTGGAAGAAACACGAATGAGAGCTGCCACACTACTCTCCAAGGTATGAGTCATTCGCAAGTCTAAAATATGCATTAGCTTAGTAGAGGACTGCGGTATTCATTGAAAAGGGCCATTTTTAGCCTTAAAAAGATCTGATGTAAACAGATGAAAATTGGCACATGCAGCTGTACTTAAAGAGTGAACTATAAAGATTATTATTAACGTCGAAAACATTCACGGTATTTTACCACTTTTAACCGTTTGTGTAAACATTTTAATGTAGAATCTTAAGAATGATCAAACAAACTCCAGGTCTGCATACAGTGTTGTGCTGCTTAAACGGTTGTTATTGTGCCATAGTACTTGTATTAGTATGGCGATCTATCTGAAGTCAACGATAGCTTTTGTTACTTCTGTATGCTCATCCGGCAGTGAAAACTGTATTTGCCAGTACTATAATTACTCTTAGATCTTCTGCAGAAATTTCGCCTGCCATTGCTTAGTATTTCTGCACTGCTCACAAATTTACGGCATAGGCTGTGCTAGGTCAGCAGATTTTTAAGTCCTTTTTATGTGATGCGAAAACCGTACTTATTTGCACTGATTTTGGAGGACATTTTTGAGAGCAGATCAGTGAACACCGAAGTCGCCGTTGAGAATTCTCACAGTATTAAAATATTTTGCTTATAGAAATTAATGTTAAAAATCCATGGTTAAAAGTTGAAATTTGGTTTTAAAACTGCTAAAACGTTTTCCACCGTGCGGTCACTGAAGATGAATGCACAGTCGAAAATATGTTAGAAATTTCAAAACAAAGTTTAAACCTTTAGCCTAATAATTTTTAACATTATTTCTTACCAACGTTGTCGAAATTTTCACGAGACTCTGAAGGCACGGAGAACATGTTTTATCTCTGTAAAGTGATTATTTACTAACTTAACAAGGAAAAAGACAATATATGAAGTCAGTGTGTTTCTTAAGGCCGATACACCTGTAAATTGTACTGACGTTCCCCGATGGCTGTACCGGTTTTCCCCAACTCGAAAGTTCAAAATAATTCTGGGAATGTCCCAGACGTCTCTAGATACTTGAGCATTCGGCGCTTGATGACCTCGTACCCACTCCAGGTGTACCTGCCTTCCCAGTTAGTGTACCCCACTTTCCAAGCCTAAGAAACACACTGGAAGTGCGAATATATTATCATATTCCAAGAAACTGTAAATTCTGTCAGCTTGGAGGCTGTCAATCATATTACTCACGTCATTTTCGTGCTTCATATATCTGTGACAACAGATTTGTTGACCAATTGAAACGTACTATCCAATTTATTTTACATTACAATACAGTAATTACATATTATCAAAGATAAAACTAGTCAAAAAAAACATTTTAATATAAAAATCCACCTGCAGAATATTTGGCCATTAAGAGCGTTCGGTTATTAAATGCTTTGCTGATATGTAAAGATACCATTTTTATAAATCGCAAATCAAGATTTAACTTTCCATTTTAACTTATGTTGATGATGATTATGATGATGGTAATATTGTTGATGATGGGTGGTTAATGCATTTCTATTGTAGGTATTCCTTCAGCATCTGACCCCTTTGCTATCGTTGTCAACTTTCACTGCACTATGGCTGACCATTTTGGATTTCATGGACAAGTACATGCACGCTGACAAGAGTGATTTATTGGTATGTTGATATAGAGTGATTTGTTGGTATAGAGTGATTCATTGGTATGTTGATGTAGAGTGAATTGTTGGTGTAGAGTGATATGTTGGTATTTAGTATAAACCTACTAGTGGACTATTGCAAATCCTGCGTTTTGATTGGCTACGCTACTAGTGGTCTAAAAGTAATAGTCGTCGAGTAGCGAAAAGATGGTGGATCAAAATAGTAACGAACCCTCTTTATAGCCTGTTTTGCTATAATATCAGAGGATTTCATCAATAATTTAATTTGTACATCCTTTTTTGACCGATTAGTAGGTTTATACTAAAACAATTTGACCTCTACGCTTCATGGACTACGACTTTGAATAGCCCATTCGGCCAACGGCTTCATGGGCTACTGACTTGTAGTTCATTCCTCCTTGAAATCTAACTGTTAATTATTTACATCCAGTTTTGTGACAGGAAAAGTGGAAGAGTACAAAGTACGAATACATATGAAATTATTTCAGTGGTATTTGAACTCTATCTTGCAGTGCTTGAATTTCATAGCTTTTTTATTTATCTCAACAAACGAGTCTTCAGTTCTCAGAATTTTCAACAATGCTTTCTATAATTCTTTCTTAAATGGTTTCTTAGATATATTTTTGAAGTCACGAGGTAGACAATAAGAGCGCTTTTGTGACCTAGTATTTAAGTTTGTTTTGGCCACAAGGGGGAGGGGGTGGGGAAATGGGTTATTCTAAAAGAAATATTAGAGAGCTTTTAAAAGCATCACGTTTATTTGTACGGAAAACGGCAAGACAAATCACGTGACCAGCTTTTTCCCGCGTTTGTCGTTTTGACGTGAAGATTAATGTTTTGGCGTACGTCGTAAACGTGAGTATTTTTCTTTATTTTTTTATCTAGCTCTGTCGAACAAAGCTTTAAATTTTGAGACTAAATTTTTTTTACTTCCTTCTTCAATGAAAAAGATAAAATTTTTAGATGAATCTTTCTAAACTTTGCATAAATGGTGCTGAAGTGAAACAACTGTTTCAGTTATGAATTAAGCAAGCTTCATTCGAAGTGTGCACATTAAAATGTTTTCGATAGTTGTTTTTTGTTTCTTCCAATTGTGGTATTAATAGCCTCGTTTCAATGGAACTTTAATCTTTTTATTTCTGAATTAAAATTTATTGAGATAAACCTAAGTTAAAACATTAGTTAAATTTCTAATATGCTTTAGTCATTTTCATTCTTTACAACATGGTTCCTTTTCGCTTGCATCATATTATGCTCTGCACAGAATTTATGGAAAGACGGCCCACAAAACCTGATGTGTGGGCAATTACTGGCCAAGTGCTGTCGATACTAGTTTCAACAGATACAAAAACACTTCAGTTAACAAGCCGAGGTTGCAGGGAGCACCTTGATTTACTGTTCTTTTAGAGAATGCCCCGTAAACGTGTAGCTTAAATCTATGTAAACATTGCGAGCGACCGGGGAACGGCAAGCTGCACGCTGATGTTTGGCGTCTCACGTAAACACGATGCTTAAGCTCTCTATTATAAGGTGCCCAAAGCATTGATTCTAATACTTGCAGCCACTGAGTTTCAAAGTTGACCAATCAAGTTATCATAGGTCTCAACTGTTAAGAATATCAAACATACCATATTTGGTGTCCTTAAAGTAATCTGAATCACCAAATCCCAGGTCCTCCTCCTCACTGTCCTCGTCGTCATCTTCACTTGCACTGTGTGCCCTTTTAGAGTTCAATCTCGATCGACCCCGATCTGGAGACGATAATATACTCTGGCTGTTAAGACCTCCCGGCAAGCTTCGCTGGCTTGCATTTAGTAGTTCAGTGCTTTCGCTCATTTTCTCGGCACCAAACAAAAGCAGCTTAGCTTCCTCAATCTCGGCCCTATAAAAATATATCAAAAGAAGTAAGAGATAAAATTACAAAAAAAACACACACTGACATTAAAAT
>JAOBAY020087077.1:0-10377 GCA_025331085.2 Zoanthus sociatus
ATTTTGGAAAGGACCCCCCATTTTGGTAGACTGGGGGTCCCAAGGACCCTTGATTTTCAAAGCTAGTGGGAACCCTGCAAATATACGAAAAATATTTTTATTCTCGACATGTTTCGGCATATCTTATGCCATTTTTTTTTATGTATTGACCAGTATTCAATTTAAAATTGTTTTTCTAGGGCAGAAGAGATATTCCATTCAATGATGAATGAACCAGTCATGGAACTTGCAATATCAAGATCGCACACCTTCATCCCTGACCCTGATAAGCAGGATTGTGCAGGTAACAACCTAATTCAGGGTACTACCCAACTGAACAGTGAAGTCAACAAAACTCTGCATTTGAATGGTGAAGTCAGTGGTCCAATGGTTAATGGCTACAGTGGTGATGTGCAGCAAAGCGAAGAAAAGAAATTGGCAACAAACATGAATGGTTCAAGTAAGGGGATGATAGAACCAGTGATGATGAGACCCAAAAATCCACACTCATCACAAAGAGGTGTGATATGTTGTTATTTTTTGTTTTTGAATTTTCTGATCTCAGGTTGATTGGCAGTTGGTAAGATGTCTGACTTCTAGCTTCAAGGACTTGGTTTAAGACCTGGCTTTGGTAAAATTCCAATATTTGTGACCTTTTCTGCCTAAGCTAATTCAGCTGTCCATGCTTCTGGGATAACCTGTGGTGGATGAATTATTGTCCTGTCCCAAGACTGTCATCTGTCTAACACTTTAGAAACTGGACATAAGCTTCAGCTCCATGGGCCACTTGGTTTGTAAAGGATAGTATTAGTGGTGAAATAGCTCTGATATTTTTTGTACTTAAAACCATGTATTCAGTAAATGTGGAACAACTTTATGTTGTTTTACAAGTGCATTTTTTAAAATTTGGCAGAACAGTGACCCATATTACATAAATTGACTTCAGGTGTAATTTATGTTTTTTTTTTCACCACAGGTGTACCATCAGTAATGCCTGGTTTAACAATGAAGAAAGTCAACAAGAGATATCTTCTAGAGTTAGAGAAAGGTTTGAGTAGTTTCTCTTGTGCTCAATATTTTAAAACAGTTAATATAAATTAGTGTGAAAAAAGGCAACTTAAGTGGCTCAATATTTCTCATGAGGTAAGGAAGGTTTAAGCTAAGTTCTTATACAAGCAAAGTGGTTCATAGAGTTATCACTTAATCAAAGGTGTAAGTTTATAGTGCTTCCTTGCTTGCTTGCCTAGGCAAGTTATAGATCCAAAGGGCAAGACTTCTCGGTTGCCTGTACTGGTAAGTTGTTTTTCACATTACGACAGTATAATGATACTGACTGATCTTTACTTGGCTTGTTCTAGCTGAGTTAGGATACGTGTCTTAAACAGAACTAGGATTTGAAAATAAGTGAATATTATTGAGGGCAACCAAATTTGAAGTTCGACTTGCCTTTGGAAAAAAGTGGTCAAAAAAATTAAGCTACACCACAGTTAACTACAGTTTCTGTTACTTGTGTTAAGTAGATGAGAGTTATTGGCTACCCTAGATGACACCTATCATTTGCAGGTTAGCTTCTAGAAGGAACTGTATTTACCTCGTAAGGAAAGAAAGTGGGTGGGCATGGTTACCACAGTTGGTACGATCTCTGCATTGCAACCACAGGGCCCCCAGTTTAATCCCTGCTGGGAGCTAACCTGCGATGGATTAGTGTCTCGTCTAGGAAGAGTCTCATCTGCTTAAACATCAGCTCCATTGGCCACTAGGCTCGTAAGGGATTTAAATAGGGATAGAAAATTAAATCTGCTTAAAATCTCAACAAGGCCAGGGATTGAACTTGGTACCTTGTGGATGAGTGACAGAGATGTCAACTGTTCCGTTACCAGTGTTGTAAGGGGAACAATTTATGAAGTTTTAATTGTAAACCAAGCTTCTCTTTTGCATTTACCTAAACTGAATATATGATGATAAAAAGTTGCGTCAGTGTTTCTAATCCAAGCTTCTCTTTTGCAATTACCTAAGTTAAATATTGAATCATTGTTGATATAGAGCTGCGTCAGTGTTTCTAATCCAGGCTTCACTTTTGCAATTACCTAAGTTAAATATTGAATCATTGATGATATAGAGCTGCGTCAGTGTTTCTAATCCAAGCTTCTCTTTTGCAATTACCTAAGTTAAATATTGAATCAATGATGATATAGAGCTGCGTCAGTGTTTCTAATCCAAGCTTCTCTTTTGCAATTACCAAATTGAATATTGAATATACAGTATGATGCCAAAAAATTTGCGCCAGCGCTTCTAATTAAAGCTTCACTTTGTAATTACCTACTGTCGGCTGTTGAAAACGGGAAAAACAATACTGAAGTTTTCAATGTCAGTGCATCCTACGAGTGAAGTATGTGAACTTGAAATTTGTTTGTAACATTCTTTGCTTGTTGCCTTTCAGGTGCTGATGGTCTTGGGTTTAGTATTACAACCAGAGACAACCCAGCCGGTGGACACGCACCGATATTTATTAAGAGTATCTTGGCCAAAGGGGCAGCAATTTCTGACGGAAGACTTAAGAGTGGGGACCAACTGATAGAGGTATGAGCACTGCACATGAATAGAGTTTGGTATTGTTTGGTTTTTTTCTGTTGAAATCTGTAAAATACGTTTTTGATTAACTTCTTTCCAAGCCGAGCCGGTGCTTATCTTTGGTTTCTGTACTGTTACGGTACACTTTGAAATACTAAAAGTTATCATATTATATTTTTTGATAGAAAGCACTTGTCTTTAAGGCAGTAACAGTATTAAAATAAAAAATATCTTTTCAAATGCGAATTTGGTTCTTGAGATAATTATTTTAAGTGAAAGTTTTCTGGAAGAAAACAAACAATATTCCAGAATTTAAAATGCCAAAATAGTTGCAACATTGCAAACAAACTTTTCAGTCTGAACTAACGAGGTCGCCTTTGCTTAGTTGTGAAAAAAACAAATTATACCATTAGTTAAGAGAATTTCATAACTTTTCCAATGGTGAATAGGTTGAAGGATGTGTGACGAAAAGCAAGGATATATCATATTAGTTATAAACTGAAAATACAGCTCAAAGTGTACCGTAACCGTAATTAATGAGAGTCTTCAACTCTCTAGAGCTGGACAGGACACTAATCCATTGCAGGGGTCGGTAAACTATCTACTGACCTTCGCAAGAACGGCAAGCTGTATGAGCTTTGGCAGAAAAGGAGGTCGCATTAATGTTCAAATCTCAGCAGAACTGGGAACCTTGAGGTCGGAAGGCAAAGATCTCATAAACTGTACCAACCAAGATACAGATAGCGTTATTGAAGGTCATTGTAGACTGCCAAAAGCTTGTAGTTGCATTAATGGTTTTATCAGAAAACGTTTTTAAATTTTAAATCGAATCCTAACAATGTTCCTCGATTATTTATTCACATTCAATCTGAAACCGTTTTAAATATTTAACGCGAATACTGCATGACAATGTTTAAACTTTTGATGTTTATTACAGAATTCTTTGCACTGTAAAGTATTCTGCGTATAAATATTCAATTAAACTGGATACTTCACTACGTTTATGTTGTTTCTTTATTGTTTACATATCTTTACATTATAATTTTCTAATTTTTGTTTCGCTTTATTTTCATTATAATTATTTAACCGTAATTATATTTTTATATCAGGTGAATGGGATTAAACTAAATGGCAAGTCACAAAGCGAGGCAGTAAACGTTCTGAGGAGCACACGAGGTTTAGTCAAGTTACTCGTTCAGAGGGAAGAGATCGTATTACAAGGAACAAAGCCAGCTATCGAGGTAGGAGTCTTGTTTATCCTCAGAGAGGCACTAAGCTGTATAATACACAGTTTTTAGCTCGTGAACTGCTATCTCAAAAGCTAGTGTGGTCAATCAGAATGTCACGTGCAAGTAATCGAAACCCAATCTTCTTAAGATTATTAAAGGATAATCATTGCTTGTATAACTCGTTAACTCACGACTTGCATAACTGTTGTTAAAACCAAAGAATTTTTGTATATGTGGGTTTTTCTGCAGTATGTTACCTTTTATTTTGTTATTGCATTAATTTTTGTGAGCGGATACAGACTTTAACATAGGATACGAATTTGAGTTTTCATGTTTATCAAAATGTATCTTGGTCACAGACCCTGTTGAAAATGAAATGAAAATCAACTGAGCTTGCGCCGATCAATGGTATCATCAGGGATAAAAGAGAAAATGTATCAGCTAATGTTTTATACTAGAAATAAATATACAAAAATATGTATGAAACGATAAAATATACCAAAGATAAAACAAAGTAAAAAAGAATAAAGGGAGTGAAGAGCTGTATCTCTGTGGAGGTGTATGCAAAAAGCGTGGTGGTGTGCTATAAGAGTGTGAAACATATAGACACAATCATTTTCTCTGCATACAGGTGAATGAGGAAAGCACAGCCCAACTCCGCAAGGAAGGCAATGAGGTGCTTAAGTTAAAGATTCCACTAAACATTTGCGGCACAGCTGGTTTGGGTGTGAGTGTGAAGGGCATGTCGAGATCGCCAGAGAATGATGGTCGTGAGAGCCCTGAGGATAAAGGCATTTTCGTCAAATCAGTAATCAGTGGCGGAGCAGCTCAGAAGGTTAGCTACATATATCATAGTCTGTCAACTAATTTCAAGAAGTAATCAGAGTTTACATGTGCAACGTTGTGACAAGGCATTTGCATTGTGTGGTTTTACAACAGCCTGACTGGAAAGAAAATATAGTTTGTTTAAAGATGCTTATGCTTGGTGTATCGATAGTTTGTCTTTGATGTCTATTAGTGTATGGTTGTTGATGGTTTGGTGACTTTGATAATGATTGTGGTGACAACGATGATTGTGGTGACAACGATGATTGTGGTGACAACGATGATTGTGGTTACAATGATGATTGTTGTGACTACGATGATTCTAGTGATGATAATTATGGTTGTAGTGATGACGATGATAATGATTGTGGCGGCGACAATGATGGTTGTGGTGGCGACGATGATAAACGTGGTGGCGACGATAATATACGTAGTGACGACGATGAATGTGGTGGCGGCGACGATGATTGTGGTGACAACGACGATTGTGAAGATGATGAATGTGGTGGCGATGATGATGAATGTGGTGGCGACACAGATGAATGTGGTGGCGACGGTGATGAATGTGATGATGATGACTGTAATGATGACAGTGATAATTGTAGTGACGTCAACGATGATTGTAGTGACAGTGGTGGTGATCATAGTGACGATGATGATGATTATGATGACAGTGGTGATGATAAGGTTATAATATTTGTGATGACAGTGTATGTAATTTGTCTTGTTACCTATAGGATGGCCGACTCAAGCCCGATGACCAGCTGTTAAGTGTGAATGGCGTCTCCCTGATGGGGCTAACAAACTCTGAAGCTATGGAGTTGCTTCGTGATGCAATGCAAAACACTTATTCTGGGCAGGCTTTCATTGATGTCACAATTGCACGAAAAAAGGAATTTGACATTAATCCTGGTGTTTTGTATGCCAGCAAATCTCTGGAGGACCTAAATGCACCAGACCAAGAGAGGTCCATTGAAGCAGTTCCCTCTCCAAAACCCGAAGCTGAAATTTGTGAAAGAAAAGTGTCAGAAGGGGAAAAACCGGTGGAGGAGAACAATAAGTCAGAGAATGTTACTGATAAAGGTTTGATAATGTACTTTGTTTGTATCATATACCAGATGCACTCACTCTGTTTCATGTACCAGATGCCCTCACCTTGTTCCATATACCAGATGTCCTCATGTTCTATATACCAGATGTCCTAACCATGTTTCATATCCCAGATGCACTCACCATGTATCATATACCAGATGCCCTCACCATTTATTATATACCAGATGCCCTCACCATGTTTCATATACCAGATGCCCTCACCATGTTTCATATACCAGACACCCTCACGATGTTCCATATAACAGAGGTATTCACCATGTATCATATACCAGGTGCTCTCATCATGTATGATATACCAGATTGTCCCACCATGTGTTGTATACCAGTTGCCCACCACGTATCATATAACATTTCAAGCTATGTATCATACCAGATACCGCCCCCAAGTATCATATACCAGATGCCTTTACCATTTATTATTTACTATTTGCTGTCAACATGCATCGTTTACCATATGCCCTCACCATGCATCATACCAGATACTATTACCATATTTCACATACCAGAAGCCGATACCATCCATCATATACCATATTCTGTCCCTAGTTATCATTTTCAAGCTGTTGTCACCATGAATTGTAAACTAGATGCTCTTATGTGTCTCATACACCAAACACCGTTCTATGTATTATATACTACACCAGATTATGATCTTACTACTTACCATTTATTACACACTTTCAACCATGCATAGTTGACAAAACACTGTCACGGAAATCAAACAATATTTACTAAACACAGATATTATTTATTACTTGTAGGAGATGACGATTCCGCGGAGGATGATTTCACAACGGAACCATTAAACCTCACTCCTTTAAAACAACGCAATTTGGTCAAGCGTAACGAGTCGTATTGTCATGCGGTAAACAGAACAATGAGTCCATTTGCGACGCCATCTCCTTATGGCACCAGATTGAAAAATCCAGGCAGAGTTCTCTCTCCCCTTGCTGTTCGGGGAGAAACGCCAGGCAAGTTGGGACAAGAAAATCCTATTACGGAAAGAACTAGAACCTTTGTTTCAGGACTAAAAAATGAACCCTACACGAGTACACCACGAGCTGAATATCCTACGAGCACGGTTGGTTGCCCAACGCCTTCTGTAGGAACCACTGCCTCCTCCCGTCTAGTACCCCCTCGTGTTCCTCCACGCAAGGATTCAATAGATGACGTTAAAGGAAATTATGCCATTAGCCACCAGTTGTCCTCTGGTAAAGTGTCTATAACTGGTTTTTCCTCACAAACAGATCAAAATGAGGTAAATGAAACTCTGCTTTAATCTGAAAAATGAGTGAATTTCACTGCTTGTCGTGTAACACAACTTCTTTCTTTGGAATCTTTTTGGAAACACATGTTAAAACTTAATGGCTTTTTGTGTATTGTATTGGTTTTCTGACAAGCGGCCTCACATCGCTGACATTATTTTTATCTTCTGGTATAACTGAATATATAGATTTTAGTAATTTCTTGCGTAAACTCAAAAGATTGGCAACCTTAATTTTTTTCGGCCTCCATACTGATTTACATAATTTATGCCGTAAGTAAATAGGCGCCAAACAAATAGATCTTTTTGTACTTTAATTTATTCTTCTACACTGAGAAACAATTTATTGTTTCTTTGTTCGTGTTTACGTTGGTGGTAGCTCCCTCTTCGGGCTAAGTTTTAACGTTGAGAACTGTTGTTGTTCTCTGATTGTAATCAGTTAAAAGGATTTAGATTTTGCTATATTATTTAGTTGAGAATGAATTGCTCACAACCTATATAAATAGAACTCTTATTACATACATTTGATACACGAAAAACCATCACTACTAAAAAACACGTACGTAAAAAAGTTTATTTCTTCTCCCTCTTTTATTTGTTTTATTCATTAACGTCAAGGATAATTCTAAAGAACAATTTTTATGTCAGAGTTTAGATTTAAAATTTGTGATTAATTGTTAAATTTTCAGAGTTGTAAATCTACCAGGTAAATTTTTAGCGTCAATATAAAAACCGTTATCTCAAAGAGTAATAAGAGTTTTTATTAATAGACAATCATGCCAACATAACAGTAGAAAAGCTCTTTAAAAACCTAAAATTAAGGTTTTGATATTAGTATGACCCATTTTTATGAGGAATTTATTTTTTTAAATTAGATTGCAAGCAATCTTACTAGTAAACGTATTGAATTACGAGGTTTTAGTTTTCTTTAACTCTGAGCTTTATGTTGACGAAAACATTTACAAAAATGTTAGGATTTAAAATTTTGAGAAGTAATTGGTACAGTGAATGACGTTTTTCTGTAAATTCTAAACCGTAAATAATGTAACAACTTCTTTTTATCAATAAATTAAATTTAACTAAACCATCTGTAAAAAATAACCAATTTTGTAAACTTCAATAAAGCTAAAATAAAAGATGTTTAAAATGTTAAAAGGAGTTTGCTGCTGTGGTTTTCATAATGTTTTAGAACACCTTGGGGCTATTAACGTTCTAATATTCTTATTCTTCACCACTTAAAGCTAATTTATTTTTAAATGACAGAATATAAAATACTTTGAATTAAAACATTTTGTAAAGAAAATATCTTCGTGAAAATGGAATAAATTTTGTCTACAGATTAAATTGACGTTGTGTTTAAGGACTGTTGTTAAATTGTTTTTCCTTTAAAAATATATAGATAAAAATCTGATATAAAATTTTTCTGGTTAAAAAGATTTTGTAAAATAAAAAAGGTCCAACCTTTCAACAATTTAACTTGCCTTCAGGGAAAAGTGAAGAGAAAATGCAAATTGCCGTGGTTAAGTAAGATTTAGTACCGGTGGAAATTTACATATTGTTTTTTTTTGTTTTATGCTTTTTTTTTGTTTTTCCTGTATTTTGAACTCTTCATTTTCGTTTCACTCGACAATCATTGTGCCAACTTTTTATCACCGATTATAATCTAATATTGTGTACCATGCTGGAACTTAGGCAATGGAAAAATGGAAATAGCTTTTAAAATCTATTTCTTGTAGCATACCATTCAAATTGTGAATGGTATAACTAATGATGTTATCCTACGTGAATATAAGATAAGCTTCAATTAAAAAACTTTAAAAACATTAGTCGTAAAACCTGAGCCGCTGTGTCAAGAAAACAAGAATGTTTTCATAATCCATATTCTTCTTAAATTGAAGGAATTTTATGTTTTTTGTTGTTGATTTTTCTTTGTAATCTTGCGATCATATTCACAGTTTCGTATGAAAACTCGCCCTCCGCCGTTATCGTTATCACCCACCCCACCACAGTCCGGGCCTTCGTCACCCCGCACCCCTCCCTCTTACCAAACAATAATGTCAAGGAAAGGGAGTCAACCTCAACCATTATCAAGTCCTATATCATCCAGCACTGATTACATCGACTCAGCTCCACTCAGCCCGCTTAGTCCATTCGAGGGAGATGGTGTAAAGAATCCGTTTGATCGAGACGCTATCGGGCGGCAATCCATGTCGGAGAAGAGAGGAAGGGCGACGCTCGATGCTAAACAATCGACTTTCTTCGTCAACCGGGAGAGATTAAAAGAAGACAAAGGTTTGTATGGTTTCACCTGTTCAAGTTTTTCGATAAAGAGTTAGAAAAATAATGTGAATGTCGCTATTGTATTGTAATTCAGTTTTAAGAAAAAGAATGATTAGTTTATATAGTTTTGTTTCATACTACATTAATTTACAAAAAATCATTTATGTACACGCTTTCCTATAAGAATAATTTAAGAATAAGCTCAGGTTGAGGCCAAAAAAAAAAGTTAGAGTATTTCTAGTTGAAACTTTACTGAATCTTGTAATTTACGATTGCAATGTGTACAGTAAAACATAGAAGCACCGTTTCCCATTTATTATTATATCTACTATTGTCCGAAAAGATACAGGTATTCAGACGATAAGCATTGTTTTTCAATGCCTTGTCTTTTTGTTTTGATTTCTCATCATTTCAAACCGAAATTAAGAAGAAATTGAGGCTGAAGCAGCCAAAAAACTAAGAATAATGATCCCGGGCAAAATTTACTGGTTCTTTTTAAAAAAAGCGTGTATTGTACTTGCGAATTTTTTGGGTCTGTACATGCACTTTCAAAGGAAAAATCAATGTAAAAATGGACAAATGTTGTGGAAAAATGTGCAATAGTTGTACAGTTATATATTATAAACAGTATATAACGGAGATATTATAGTCACTCAAATGAAACGTATTTTGCGAAAAACTAAATTCTGTTTTTTTAGCACCATAAGAAACTTGAATAGGTATGCTAATATGAAAATGTTTGTGTAATCGCATATTTTTTTAGCTAGTTGTATCGTGTTGTGTTTAAGGCTATGTTAGTCCAAACAAAGTTTTGTTGTAGCGACAGATAGTAACCATGGCAACTATTAGGGTGCAATACCAATTCGTCTCGTTTAGAAAACATCTCAGTTTTAACAAACTGGCCTTAGCTTCAGCAGTTTAGCTGTTTTCATTTTGTCAAACACCTGACACACACTGATTCCTCTTCATTCTTTTGCTTTCTAACTCTGTCCTCACACCTCCCCCCCCCCCCCCCCCCCCAACCCCCCAACCCAATGTTAAAAAAAGTAATTTGTTTTCCTGGTTTTTTGTTTTTAAAAAAAAATATTTTAGGGGTAAAAAAAAAAAAAAAAATTA
>JAOBAY020087087.1:0-10377 GCA_025331085.2 Zoanthus sociatus
CAAATTGCCGGGATCGAACCTGGGACCTTGTGGTTGGAAAGCAGAGATCTTACCAACTGCGCCAACCACGTCCGCCCGTCTCTGACACGTAGAAGGACTTCGAATTCATTGTTGTGACACATTTTGTCGGGCCAAGAAATGCTCTGGACTATTTACCTAGTGCATATCTTGCAGCTCTCCCAACCTCCTTTTCCGTGAGAACCACGATTTGACGTCATATACAGTTGTGTGCTCCAGATGATAGTATTAATAGTTTCCTTTTTTAGGTCAAAGCTGAATGCTTTGTGAATAGTTCTTTTCTAATTATTGAACGAACTCTTTTCCTGGGCTATTCTGTAGCTATACTATCCTTCTTTGTACCTATATTCAATGAGTATCACTCAGTAAAATTGATTGTTTTTCTCTGACTTCAAAAGTTTTTTAAAAGTTTTTCACATTCTACATTTCGTATTTATAGAGATCTCTTTGCCAGTTTATGTTTTTGTAATATTTGAATAAACGAGTGCTTTTTCAGTGTAAATCTCAGAGTTGTTTATTTCATCTGTGTCGTTTGGCACATGCTATACATACAGCGTTAAATATATTGGTGCGACTTAGAAAACCACTTCAAAGACATCGGAAGTGTTTTTTTTTCTTACAGACTGAAAATAGGGTCGCATGTACTTGTAGCACAAATTGATTCGGACTTTAGATAGCTTATGATAGACATTTAAATTATTTCCATGCATCACACTTTTTTGATTAAGAAATCTTAGTTTGGCTGGTTACTTGTTCAAATCTTTCTTTACGATCACGTTTTATCTCCAAAACCAGACAAATCGGTGTGCTTTTTCAACCTTTTTTCGAACAATGTTACCGCACATTGCAAAAGGAGGCATTTAAAACTACTGTAAACTATTCTTTCATCTAAAATGAAACTCCTTGTCGAAGTATTCGCTCACTTTTCAGACGGGTTTTTGATAGTTGTTGATATTCTACTGTTATTGGCACGAGGCACGGTATTAATCTTTGACCTGAGCACCAGCTATCAGTTTCTTCATGAGTTTTCTGTATTGTTTTACCCTTCAGAACATCGGCAAGTTACAAACATCAATACTGAATGAGAGACGAAACTCGCGCATCGAACTAGCCCAAGGCAAAACATCAGAAAAGCTCTATATAGAGTTTGTAAGTAGAACGTGACTAAGGCAGCAGCGAGAAATATTTATCGCGAGATAACCAATATTGTCAAGTACACTTCTGGGTTCTTTCAGAAATAAGTCAGTTTGTTTCCCACCTGTCATCTTATCAACTTGAATTGGACAATCCAAGCTTAGAGGTGATTATGTCGTCTTATCACCATAAATGTACTTGCTACAGCTAACTCGCAGTGTATTCTCTTTTTACAGGGCCTTACAAAAAGCACGCAAAACTTGAGAGGTAGAAAATGAACGGTTCAACGTTATTTTCCATTTTGTTGGTGTTCACTGGTCACTCAATGGCTTTGTTCCGCTGTCCCAAGCGATGTTCATGTGGTCAAATAGTCAAATGTTTCACAAACGACCTGCGGTCGCTGGTACAAGAACTTTCCCCAAATACCACGCATTTGTGAGTACTAATGCTTAAATAGATTTCTTATTTTGAGTGTCATCGGCTGAGAAGCACGAAGCTGTGCCATTATATCCATCAGTAATAAATCTCTCAAATGCTGGCGTATGCCTTTGTGAATACAAAATACACTATTCGTTTTCGATCAAGGGTAGCAGCTAATAGAGAATTTTCTTAGCCAGGAAGATTTCCCGGTGATGTTATGTTTGTTAGAGGCAAAGTTATCTTTGGTATTTTAAAAGAGATGTACTTTAAACATTAAATAATATTTATGTTTTGTGGTTCGTAGCGATCTTCCGCTACACTTCAGATTTATCTGAGCTTATGGACTGCTTACATGGCACCCCATTGAAGCATTTATATATGGCTTTGAATTTAATTCAGTTTTGCAGTTGTAATATTTTTAGCTGGATTAGCGTTGTATTATTTTTTTGTTTGGTGTAAGCTTTCATTGCTACACAATTTTTTTTTACTTTATTTCATTTTCTAAGAGAGAAATACACTAATCTCTTACTATGACTCAGTCCGAGACGTTTTTCTTGCCAACTGCTATTTTCGTGCATTGAACACGAATCCCTGTTGTTTTTGCTTTTAAGAATTATATTGTTTACAAAGATATGAATAATCGAGTCCTTATGTGCATTGTCAAGTTTAATTAAAAAACAGTTTTAAATTTCGTTATTTTTTTTTCATTTCACAATAAAAAATAACCAAAATTCAAAGTCTTACTGGCGTCTGCCGTTGATTGTGATTTCAAAGTTAAGCTGCCAAATAGTAGACAAAATAATACGCAGCTAACCTGTTGGAGATGTTTTAGAAAAGGATCATCACGTAAAGATTTTTATTAATGATTGAACAGTTTTTCGATGGGAAGATGCAAGGAATTGTTTCGATCAGGACTTCAAAAGAAAAAGTTTCTTTTTTGAAAGAAAACCACTTAGAAAATCAAATATCTTATTTAGTTTTATTTATCGTGCATTTTAGTTTCAGTTTTAAAAAAGGGGGCGTTGTTACGCTTTTGGCTATACAAGTACAAGTACAAGTTTTTAACTGTTTAAATCATTTTTTTGTTTGAGTACTTTACTAGTGTTTTAGTGGCTAGAGTGAATCGACTTTCTCGCTCAACCTGTATTTTATCTAACACAGCTGCGGTATTGAATTTGATTGTTATAAGTAAATATCCAACAAAAAATCTTCCTGTCTCCAGATTTAACCTCTATTTCTCATTTTTCTTGGACTTGGGGCATTTTGTTTTAGCATATGGATGTGACTTGTTTTGCATTCTTCCACTGCATGATTCAAGTGGCTTGCTATAAGCTATACTATCTTCAATGAAAGATCAAAGAAAAAGTTCAAGACAAATATAAAAGATTTTTTTTTTCGAGAACGCGTCTCAGGAAATTCCATATATTTTAATAAAGGTTATCGGCGAGTTCAAATCTATAGTCTTCCATGCATAAAGTCATTAAAAGATAACGTATTTCATTGACGGTCTATTTAACTCAAGAATGTACCTGATATAAGCTCAAAAAGAAAGAAAGGAATAATGACTAAATTCAGCGGATTCCCGTCTCTTTAAAGGAACAATCATCGTAGCACGCCTTTTTTATTTCGGTCGTTGAAATTGAATATTGCGTGATTTCAGGGCTTCTATCGCGCTTGATCTGTTTGTTTATTTTTTCTTCTCAATTTCAAACGTGTATTTTTTTTTCAAACCTGTCAAAATTCTAAAGGAAAAGTTAAATCAACGGACATCTACGTAGTTTAAGAGTGTTTTTCTCTCCCATTTAGTTTGCAATTCAAGCAGATCATTGTGTAAAACCTCACTAAAATTACGTTTTAAGGAGATAATCAGATATGGTTTTTAAAACCAGTCCTAATCTGTTTCTATGACAACATATGTTGGTCTTCCATCCATACGATGGAAGACCGTTTCTTAAGTAATTCTGCTTTTTAAAACAGAAAAGTTTCGATAACATCACGAAAGGCGACACCTTTCATTTGCTCTTTTTCATACGAATCAATAAACATCATGACACTTGCCACGCGTACTGCTTTTTAATCTATAACCACGAATACTTTACGAGTTGCTAAAATTAAACATTCAGTTATAACAAACATATGGTAAATTTCTACAGTTAACCTTGTATACCGGTACTAGTGCTGCTACTGCTGTAAATTACGGCCTTTATCAAAAATTCAAATATTCGAAGTGGATTTAAATTTTCCAATAATTCCAGAAAGATCACACGTTTGATTAGAAATCAAAGTCTTCTTTTTATATTAAGACGACTCGTTATTTGCCTTTGGCTTTGGCGCTTGTTGTAGTTTTATCGTGTCCGTCTGTTTAAAAACAACTATGACGTAGTTTGTTTTGATGGAGTAATTGTAGCTTATGTAATAGTTTTTAATCTTGATTGATTAGATTTTAGTTATCTGATGCGTGCCTTATAACGACTTTACACAACAAACCATTGTTACCAAAAGACTTTTGCTTCATGAGTTAGACGAATCAGTAATACCGGTTACTTACATTGAAGTCCTGTTCAGTTCAACGATTGCTTTTAAGGTCAAATTCGAAATTTCTAGAATATAAGAGATAATACAAGTATAGAATGCAATAAAAAAAAGGTTTTAAAACAACGTGCGTGAATAAAGCAGGTCCTCAGGGATTGTAGCAGTGACTGCTTCAACCATCACAGTTGACATAAAATCACAAACCCTTATCCAACCATTCCAAAATTCTGAAAAATGGGCAGGAATCATGAATCACGAACGACAGAAAATGAATTAAGTGATGTATATCACTAATTTTAAAATTGAAAAATGTTAATTTTACAATTAAGGAGGTTTTTTACAAATTTAATGGTTTTTCTTCGAGTACTCCGGCTTTCATCTCTTTGCAAATTCGACTTTCACGGCAAGATCTGAGCCGTCGAGCCATTAAACATTAGCTAGGAAAAAGGGCAAGTATTTCCTTCGCAGGTTATCATTTATATTAAGGGTTGGAGATTGTGTAAGTGGTTTGTTAACAAATATACGCATGTACTTGCCGCACAATGAACGAAACATTTAATTTTAAAATAATTCACGACTACTCATATTTTTCATGTGTTTGGATTGTTTCCTATCTATTTTTCTTGGAGTATTTATGACATTATAAAAACTGACAAATAAGTAGTTAGACTGTTAAGTACCATGATCGCGTGACCCAGGATCATTTTTTAAAATATTTGACATTTTGACACTATCACAATATTTCTTTGAATGAACTGGAGGATTTAAAACAATAACCAACAAAATTTTATGCAAATGAAAAAGTCGCTGCTATAACCCTCTGCTACTCCTACGGAGGATCCGTGAGTCAAAAAGGAATTTCTTTATCAATACTTTATTTTAATTCTAGATCAATAAACGCAATAGCTGTATGCAGTTAGAAGGGCGTAAAGTCCACCACATTACTCACATTTATATAATTATATAGCCATTTGATTTATAGGTATTTTAGAGTTGAACGGATTTAAATTTAGCCGTATTTTTTTTAGCTCTTTTTTATCTCTTATTTCTTCCGTGGCAATATTGTAGATTTTGATAAACTGATTAAGAGAGATTTTGAAATATCAGTTGCTCTTTCTGGTTATTTAAAAGAAATGTTTGTTTTCTGTATGTTATTTGCAGAGATTTATCTTCTCAAGGAATACAAGAAGTTCCAGCAGGAGTATTCAAGAACCTATCGTCTCTTAAATTTTTGTGAGTATAGCGATACCACAATCTCCGTTAAATGATTGAAAAAGTAACCAAATTCTTTTTTACAGTACTGATCTAATCCTTAAGTCATGTCGCGTAATATTTATTGAAGTAGGTCTATAAAAACGTTTGGTCATTGTATAATTGATTTAATTGAATGAAATAGATGTAATTTCGTTGATTCTCCTAACCTAAAGTAATGGTTCCCAAACAAAGACCATCCGAACTCTCAATTCTCAAATCCTTTACTTCAGTACACTAGCGTGAGATGTGTTGAGGTTCGAACTAGGGTAGAAACAAGTATAAACTAATGTAAATGTCTAGAATTAACAGCACGTTTTTAGAATGACTGTGGTATCTAAGAGCTTAAGCGGAATCCGCCCCCTTCCCGGCTGTGAAACCACAAAAACGTCCGGGCTATATAGGGTTAAAATTTGGCGAATTTCAGCCTCGATATTCTTATAAAGTATATTCTTATAAAAGAGTGCAATATGGATACATTTGAGGTGACATCTTATCTAATACAGGCAGCTTGAAATAGCGGTTTGAATATTGCCCGGATATCCGAGGTTTTTCGGCTGTTCATCAAAATGTTGCTGAAACTGATAACAATTATGATCATTTTTTTCTTCACAAGTTTTCTTCTGGTATTAATAGTGATTTATTTTCCTCAGGTCTCTCGCGAATAACTCTATTACTGTACTCACAAAGGAATCTTTACAAGGTCTTTCTAATCTTGAAGAACTGTAAGTATATCTCTATGAATCGCATGTCAGACCTTGTAATAAGGTCTGATTATAATTAAAGATTGAATAAATGAATAATTGGGGGAGTCAGGTTCGCTTACTGGTTATCAGTCGTGTCTCCCACCTCTAAGACCACGGACTGAGTCCCGAGCTCCGTACGCGAGCTATGATTTGTCGATCTCAATCTGACTCCAAAGGGTTTTCTCCGGTATACGCCGGTTTTCCTCTCAGGGCTCGACACTAGCGGTAGCCAACTAGCCACAGACTAGTAAAAATTCAGTTTTGGCTAGTAGATTTTCTGTTTCCAGTAGCCACTTTGGCCAGTAAACCAACTACAAGTTTCTGTCTTCATCTAAGAAGACATCTCAGAATTTCAGTGAATGGCTAGTAAAAGAAAATGTTTGGCTAGTAACATCAAAGTTATTAGACTACTAAGTTGAAAAGTTAGTGTCGAGCCCTGCCTTTCTCTGTAAGTTTCACTTCCACGCAAAGATCTAAGCCGTCGAGCGATTATACTGATTAGCCCCTGGCTAGGAAGAATGGGCAACCACTTACTTTGCAATTTGCGTTAGATAAAGTATTTATTTATTCATTCTTTCTTTCTTTCTTTCTTTCTTTCTTTCTTTCTTTCTTTCTTTTTTTCTTTCTTTCTTTCTTTCTTTCTTTCTTTCTTTCTTTCTTTCTTTCCTTCTTTCTTTCTTTCTTTCGTTCTTATTTTCTTTCTTTCGTTTTTTTCCTTTATTTATTAATAAAAATGATAAACTAGCTCTTTTTTACTTTATCAATTTTGCTAATAGAATGATGTTTGAATATATTACACAACATTGCTGTTTAGATTGTAAATTGATGTGTGTTTTGTTAGGGTGTTCTGTTTACTTAATCCCTTCTTTGATAATTACACGCAGTTTTTAATTTGTAGGCACTTGCAAAATAATGAAGACTTGAGGCTACAAACTGCTGGTTTGTCAAAACATTTTCCATCTCTTAAATCCATTCGTTTACACGAAAAAGAGCATCCAACAAAGTCCTTCAACTCCACGGAGAAGGAACAAGTCGTTAACATTACACATTTTAACCTTACGACAGAAACTAAGCGAGTGGAAATAAAATGTAACTTTTACCAAAGGCCATTGAGCGAGTGCTCTTCGTCGACAATGCAGGAATGTGGCCAAGTATTAAACATCAAGGAGGACATTGCTAAGATGTCACCATTTGCAAAAACTTCTTGTACGTATGCAAGATGCAAGACCAAAGAAAAAGTCCATACTATAAAATGTTTGCTTTATGGCATTAGTAATATCAGCGAATCGACCATTATCGGTGAAAACACGGGCGTCAAACTGTCATTATGGACCTTTGGTCTCCTGGCTGTTACCTCAAACATTTTAGTACTTATAACGTTATTATGTAACCGTGAAACACGCAGGTCTGCTCTTTGTGTTTTTGTGATGAATTTATTAACTGCTAATATCTTTATTGGAGGTTACATCGTGATTATTACAGTTCTAGACACGATAACGCTTGGGAATGTTGACAAATACGGCAACGGTGATTGGCAGACAGTCTGGTGTGTGCCGCTGTTCGTCATTAAACACTTCGGACTTAACCTAATGATTTTGTCGTTAGTTCTGCTTACCGTCGAGCGGGCCTTGGTTTTAGTTTTTAACTCTCCAACTCACGTGGATTTCTGTCGAGCTTTAGGTTATGTCATAGAGTGTTGGTTGTTCGCCAGTATTGCGACAGTTGTGATGTGGTCCAAGTTAAAAGACTGGGGCTACATGTGCTCCACTTTTGCGAGTAGTTTGCCGTTTACAGACATTAGCAGAGGAGTCAAAGGAACGTTTACCGGTATATGTCTTGTTTTAGTAGCATTTTATATTTATATATTTATTCGAATGACTCTTGCGGAAATGTCGTGGAGAAGAACTCGGAAAGAGAACACAGAGCACGCAATTTTTTCCCGAGAAACCAAGACAACCACTAGGCTGTTTTTGCTAGTGCTGACAACATTTTTCAGTTGGGCAATACCGTACGTACTTCTCCTCGTTCTTGTGCCAGTTTCAATCTCTGTCGTTACTGCGATGAGGGCGATAACAATAGCTCTAGCGGTGAACTCCTGCCTTCATCCTTTCATATTTTCATATGACAATGAAAATCTAGAAACCCTTTACAGCGCACTGGCGTGCAGAAGGAAAAGTACATTTACCGAGAGTCCATGGAACGAGTCGTCAGAGTTGCGTAGAAAGAGTACAGCAATAGAACTAGAAGCAGGGTACATTCCTAGAAAATCATTAGAATCTAACTCCGTTGTGGAGGTTAAATCGCCGTTGGGAAGCGGGACGATCACGCGCGCGCTTCCAGTCATGGAAATGCGAGCTGGGCGAAGCTTGTCAGCAGAAACTGTTAAATCAGCTTGTGAAATTTTCAGAACTGATGGTGCCGTAGTTATCACACCTCCAAAAACGACAAATGAGGAAGAGGTTGTTGTTGTAATGCATTCGAGTCCATCTTCACCTACGTCCATGAAAGAGTTAAAACTACCTGACGAAACAGTGAGTGAGTGTGGCACCATTTCTTCTGATACGAACGCTACTTGGCTCACCAGTGACACACCAAGCATTGTACCTTCAACCACAAAGAGTAGCTGTCGTTTTAACGACGGACACTCAACCGGACACAGCACGATATCGAGTGTTGCTTCAACAACTCCTCTATTTAAGCCACGTCGTAACTCGAGACGCAAATTTAATCGTTCAACTTTAACGAAATCTTTATCTCCTAAAAGTGATATCGACAGCGATGACGAATCAAGTTGTGTCGAAAAACCACAGCCAACTTCTTCCCCTAATCCTCGTGAATCCTCATCTAACAAAGAAATCGATGAAAGGCCGCTTTCGCCAGTTGAAAAACTATTCAAAGTGTTGTCCCCCAAAGCAAGAAGAGAAAGACCTAAAACTCTTCCTTCTCGTGACTACTACAATCCAGTAAAAGGTGAAACTAGAGAAAAATTTATGTTGGAGAGGAAAGAGCACGAGTGTAAGTCACTTCCGCTTGTACGTGCGCGGAGTAAACATAAATCAAATGGAAGAAAGCGGAGTGGAGTTCTTTTGTTTAAGGCCGGTGAAGACGGCTTAGAGATTCAGGAGTACGAGCGAACAGCCATTAAATCTCATTCCGATCAGGAAGTTGCTTCCGGTGAAAATAATAACCAGTCTAACTGCAAAGTTTCTGATATAAAGAATCTACCTGAGGGTGGCTTGGGCAGTGATTGGGACAATTTGGCTACTTTCCTAGTAATAAAACCAGTAGCAGGTAAATCGAAGATGAAAGTAAACACTAAAGGAAGGACAAATTCAAACGCTGATTTTAGTAATACTACGCAAAGTCGAAATAAGCTAAGGATATATGAAAACCCAACTGCTGAACAAAACACTGTTTCTACTCCCCTAGACGACCGACGTAACTTTGACAATGTGCCTTTGTCGCCAACCTCAAAAAAACTGGCTAAGTTAGAAGGAGGCGATACACTGAGTGCCCTTCCTGTAGGGATAAAACAGAAATATAGAAACAGTGCATCGTCGGTTACATCAAGCACCTGCACACGTAATTCCAAATCAAGCCTTGAATGGGATCCTTCATGTGTCGATGATGGTTATGACATAGACGATGAGCTTGTGCCCCCCTTACCACACCCAGCACCACCCCCTATGTCATTTCCTATTCTTCCCCCATCACCTTGCCCTAGCACACGTTCTAGTGCGCATACTCGGGTAGAGTCAGATGACCAAGTAGATTGCGTGCAGGTCAAACTGGATCCGAACAACAGATACAGTCTGGAGTGGGACCCGACTGGTGTTCAGATGAGACTCAGTATCATAACACAAGCCTCCGAGGCAGACACGGAACTATCTGAAGAGAATCGAGATTGTTACTCTGTAGAGACAAGTAGCTAATAAATTGTACTTAAACTTTATTTAAGAAGAATATTGTAATTAGTATTGTATTTAAATGCTATTTCTTAAATAGTAATTCATCTATAGTGACTAATAAAGGAAGTTTTAAAAGATAAATGGCGTAATTATAATTTATAATGGTAATAGGACTAACTGGAGTCCAATTCTTTTGTAATTATACAATTGATTAACAAAATCGGACAAGAGTTCATTTGTTAATTCACGAGTATGATTACAGACTGAATTGGACATCACGAAGTCCTGTTACCAATAGACCGATTTAGCTTGTACATTTTGTTTTCCCAATACAGATCATGTGATGATACTCAGGAGATTTGATCCTT
>JAOBAY020087097.1:0-10377 GCA_025331085.2 Zoanthus sociatus
GTAACAAAGTTATTGCAAATTATGCAAAAAACCCATGAATTCATGACACATTTGAGGGGTGGTTTGGCCCCACCGTGGATTCTCAGTAAGATGATCTTAATAATTAAAATTATTAAGCGAGATCATCTTACGGCATCATTAGTTATTAGTGAAAAGTTTACAACAGCGTCGGTACTTTTATCACTCTCATTTGGAAGTATATTTTATTTCCAAATTCTACTATGGCAAAAAGAAACTGCTGCCATTGCAGTATATGGTTACACCAAATCTGTAAGTATGAACCATGTTGTTGAAGACACTGCACGAGGCGTCGTAGATACCGGTCAGTAATAAATGTGGGTGTTGTTTCTTAGTTTTAAAGGATTACGAGATGATAAAAACAAATAATATACAGACACAACGGATGTGAAAATGTTGATTTGGAAATTATCAATTTAGCAGGTTTATCAGAAAATGCCTTCAGACGTACCACCATGAACATCCTCTAGGAGTTCTTCTAGTGCGCCGTTTTCGGTGTTAAAGAGACCTATCGAGCGGCCCATAGCTATTGCTGTGACGTAAGCATCCGGAGACATAGCGATGAGCATATTGTTGAAGACACCGCACGAGGCGTCGTAGATACCGGTTAGTAATAAATGGGGGTCTTGTTTCTTAGTATATTCCACTATAATGAGAAAAAAAACGAAATCACAAAATGATTATAAACACCTCTTTTTAACAATAAACATATTACTAAAATATGAAAGTTGTTTCGTCTGGTATAAATCTGGCACAATACAAAGACAAATGCAAATATCTAATGACATCTCACCAGGAACTTTTCAGTTTTATTGTACATGCAAATACAGGATGAGCATTATTGAGGTTCTCAGATAGTCCACAACAGCGGCTTACATGTATATTTGTTACATTAGTAAACGCCCTGGATGAATAATTAGACAGACCACAAGTACGTGGGTTCTTTTTAATTCCCTCCTTAATGCAAAAAGACAGTTTTACATTTTTAACCCATCAGCAAAGATAAAAGACAAAACGACCACGTCGGTGTAAAGGACAAAAGAAATGATTAAAAGTTATTATATCATAGATACATTTACTATACTATATCAATATCCTGACACTCATGAAGTTATTTTCTTTCTTTGCATTGCTCATTTATGAAATTGCTACTCAACAACACTAAATAACAAAAATGTATACACTATTAGGTGAAAGTGTTGCTCTATGTACTCAGGCCAAACCCGCTTAGATTTTTCTACTGAACCGAACCCTCCCCTTCTGCCATCATTTGGAATCTTTCCCCCCCTGTTGCCTCAAACCACTTGATTCTGTCTCAAAGCTTCACCATGATGTCCACCAAGCTCGTTGCACCCTTGCCGGTTCATTCCGCAAAAGCATCTCGCCTCTTAATTTAAACTGCAAGCCTACACTCGAATGGGTCAAAAATTATTATTGAAGGTTGACTCCTACAGAAAACGGTGAAAGGAAAACTGAACCCTAAAATTAACTTTTGAATTTTAAGTTTCGATGAAGAAACAACTGATATAATTTTTGTACAGAAACGCTTGAAAGTACCTGTATCACAATTCTTTGCTTTCGCCTGTTTGAAGGCGCATATGTTAAAACAACTTGTTAGAAAAGCCGTTGCGAGTTCGTTGTTGTTGCTCTCACATAACTGAACTTTCTCTTTAAATTACACCAACATTTGTCCAAAATTAATTCCTTCTTTCTACAATCACTCATCATGGACACAAAAGAAGCTTAATTGAACGGTAAAGAACAGAGTTTTCAGACCCTCATTCTTTGACAGTTAACAGCAAAATGTCACAATATTAGTTGCTGTCTATCTTTCTTTGTACACACATCAATATCTCACGAGATTCAATCAAAAACACTGTGCTTATACCCAACTTACCATCAATGTCCCAGATTTTCCAGGTGCCATCTTTAGAGACAGTGGCCATCCTGAACAGAGTTAACAAAATAGATCAGCGGTTGATGCACGCATACAGACTGAGAGAAACAGGGAAAATTTCAAAAGTTTACCGTGAGGAGTCAGCAGAGAAGCTGAAGTGGTACACTCCTGCTGTGTGTCCTTTGAGATCCATGGCTCTAGATACCTGCACAGAACAACCATACATTAACTAAAACTATTGATAGTTAATGCATGATCAACACTGTCAAAAGCAACCTCATCACTGACAACTAGCAGCAGTTGACATTTACAACAAAATCATCACCAATTTCAATTGCAAATAGAATTTTGTAATCAATTTCTGTGCCTCAAACTATATCTTCTGAAGACAATTTTAGAAATTCATCAAAACGTTTTTAATTTGGGTATTAAAAATTTTTATTATGGCAATAAGATCGACAATCGTGGATGGTACTTGAGGAAAAAAGAATTAGCGATCTTCAAAAGGAATAAGAGAGCAATGTAGTGGTAAAGCTAATAGATAAGAACAGTGAGTAATTGACGGACAGGCTGGCACTGAATAAGACGTTAGATAAGTTGGCAAACGTGAATGGAGTGCCATGGTATAGCTACGCATTGAGCAGAGAAGATGATGATGTTCGAAGAAGGCAACTACAATATGAGATGGCTAGTAAAATAGTGCGAGGACGACCAAAGAGAACATGGGGAAGAAATTTGGAAAACTGGTTTGAAAAAGAAAGAAAATGTGAAGCTAGTTATGAGGACATAACTAGAATGCTGCTGAAAAAATAATAAAACAGTTACTCAGTTACTGTTCATCAGCAGGATGATAAAACTGCGTGAAATTCTTTCAATTTCTTTTTAAAAAATTTTTGTATTTTGTTTTTCTTTTTAAAGTCTCATGCTAACGCAAAATTGTCGCAGTACTTTACAGTTTCGTGCTAACGCAACTTGTCGCAGTACTTTACAGTTTCGTGCTAACTTTGTCGCTGCTTAAAAGTTTTACGCTTTTAGTATTAAGTATTGCATTGGCGTGCAATATTAAACTAACAATAATCTTTAACTTTATACTTTTATCAAACATTTTATAGTTTAGTTTTAATAATGGTATTCTGTATTTTTTCTTGTTAACAACATTAGCAACACAGACAAGACTAAACATATTAACCAAATAATTTCAAAATCAGTTTAAAGAAAATGTTTTGATCTTAAGATGGAAACTATTTGAACGGTCACTAACCTGCTTGAATGAATCCGATTTGGTAAATTCTACTTCCCAAAGTTTCACATCCGAAGTAAACCCTGCAAACAAAACAACTGATTCAAAACTAAGATTCATTTCTTTCATTTAGCTAAGAGTTATAACATTTAATTTGATTAAATTATCTCTAGTTGGATAAGACGAAAACAGCAAAAATCTTCCAAGGCCAAATTTTACTAATGAAGCTTTGTTTCATGAATTACTCATAATTTTGTAAGCCTTTCATTTCAGAGGAAGAGATTATTGCAGACAGAAATACTTATTGTTAAAAAGGATTCACAAGAGTACCAACAATAAAAATCATGATGATCTAAAAACAATCGCAATGAGTTTCTTCTACTAACATTCCTTCCACCATAAAAAATCGAAACATAATAGCAGAGAAGAATTAGTAGCGTTTTTGAAAAGCAACAATCATCGGTAATGGCAGCCTTCAAAAATCGTGAGTTTCTTGCCAGGTTATCTGTGAAATTCTGAAGAGGATCTGAGTCTAAGAACAACTTGTAGAATTTTCAAAAAAATGGTTTGCTAGATTGTTGGTATCTAAAATTTGTTATCCAATCAGCATCCCCGCGTATTTTTTAATTGGCTTTACTACCTGCAACGTCCATTAAGTTGTTAAATTTTGTTGGTGTTTACATTTTCATGCATATGAAGCCGCCCATAACCAAGCACTTGTTGAAGGTCACATGTCGTCTTCCCGCCATTGTTATATTTTTGTAAATAAAATGTTTTATAATGCCTTAACAGTTAAACGTGATGACACATAACCAAGAAATGAGTAAATAAGGGTGTAGGTTATGCACCGGTGAGGGTAATCTGTTAATTTTTGCTTCTCTTAGTGATTATAATATGTACATGGCTTGTCTGTGGTGTAATTTTAAGTCCAGTTAAAAAACAGTCCTCTTTCTCGTCGCGGTGTTTTCTAAAAATAGAAAACATGTTATCCGTGTTTTTCTAGAGTTATAAAAACACTCGAGAGAGTTTTGGAAAACTCGAAAAAGCTGTGGAAAAACTTGTCAGTGCAGCTCGTGTTCCCACAGCATTTTTCGTTCTTCCAAACGTCCACTCGTGTTTCTATAATTACGCGAGAAAAAAAAACAGTACATGTTTTCTATTTCTTAAATAATATCATGATACTTTACACTATAGAAAACAGATATATATCCAGCTTTGAATTTATCAGTATAATATACAGTAACAAGAAAAGCCTCTGATGAAATTAGCTTCATTTGAAAAATGAGAACTAACTGTTAATTGCTGTGAGCCCTTAGGTGTGCAGTGACACTATTTCGGACAGTGTTTCAAGGCAAGCAAGCAGAAAAAATTCGGTTTGGTTGGGCGATGATTTTTAGACGGTATGTATGATCAGCAGTTAATAAAGTCATGTGGTCTGTCTGTCACATGGTTTGTCAGTCACATGGTTTTGCAGCGGTTTGGCATACTCCTTGGTGGTGGAATACAAGGGGAAAGTGATGGTAAAAAACCCACCCTTCCCCTGAACCCTGCAATAACTCTGGCAGCATTTTCTCAGCAGAGCCCTACATTATACAGTGTAATCCCTACATTAAACAACATAACCGAAAAACGACTATTCCATATCTTTCTAAACACCGAAAAAACAACCTCATAATTTCCTAATGTCACATTCAATAGCGAGTTGATTTTCTTGCACGTCATATCTGTATCATCTCGCACTACTTCATTTGCTATTAGCAATTTCATGCTAGAAAGGGTAAAACTATGTGTATGACTAAGCTTATGAAAACTGTTGGTTTAATACAATTAACAATCAAATTTGTTTACCTGCAGAAGCAACAAATCTTCCACATGGAGAAATGGCAGCAAAGCTGTTGTTCATTTGCCGAGTGTCCAAAATGGAGAGTATTTCACCTGCACAGCAGTTAAAATGTTGGGCTTTTCAAAACATTTCATGCAAGGGAATAAAGTTAAAACTATAACAGCAAGTGGCCTCATAGGTAGCAAGCAATCTATCGAGATCTATATTTTGTACTGTTCATTGTTATGTGTTCCATTATAATAATAATAATAATAATAATAATAATAATAATAATAATAATAATAATATTTTATTTAACGTCTATTGCAATGGAAGTGGTTGCCCATTCTTCCAAGCCAGAGACTAATGTTTAATCGCTTGACGGCTCAGATCTTGGCGTGAAAGTCGAATTTGCAGAGGGAGGAAAACCAGAGTACCCGGAGAAAAACCCTCCGAGTCAGATTGAGATCGACAAATTTCAGCCCACGTGCGGACTCGATCCCTGGTCGGTAGAGGTGGAAGGCGCCGCTGATGACTATTACACCAACATGACTCCCCACACAATTTCATAACAGTCTAAAGAAACCTTATCATTTATAGACCCTTAATAATAATCTTTCGCCGCTTATCATTCTTGTTTTAACAGATAATCAACTTGTTTTTATGCAAGAACAAAGCTGCTTCTACTGTAACCTCAGATACTCTAGAAACACCGCTACATCTTGCGGCCAAGTAAGAATTGATTATTTACATTTAGGAACTCAATAACATCCTATATGTTTTCTATTCAGCTTAAATTACTATAGTAGAAACGTTTGACTACTAATCTCAGCTTTAAATGATAAGTATTTTTAGTTATGTCTTTTTTTTTCTTTACTATCTGTTATTGGTTTGACAAATTTTGTAGGTCCTTTATTTGCTATAGTTATTTTGGATTGAACGGATCGTGCAATGTCGTTTTTTGTTAAGTATGTAGTGATTCATGGTAAGGTGTGTAGGGTATGATTTGGTTTTGCATAAAAAGGTGAGGTGTAGATGATTCGAATTGCTTCGGTGTAATTATGTTTATGATGAATATACTTTGTTATGGTGTGGTTAAGTTTGATTTGTAGTGAACTATAAGCTATTTCATAGAATAGTATTGTCTATTTAACTTGTGGTGAGTTATGCAATGATGTGGTGTGGTATACCCAACTTTGTAAAAAGTTAGGTTGTTTATGGTTATATTATGGTCAGGTTTGTGGTGACTTATGCTGTGGTGCATTATTGTGGTGTATTATTGCCAGATTCGTTGAGGATTGTGCTATGGTGTGATGTGATATGGTCAAGTTTGACGTGAGTTATGCTATGGTGTGGAGTGATACTGCTATTTTTGTGGCAAATTCTTGCTTATTAATTTTAAGATGTGACACATTGTGGTATTGTTTGATATTGCTTTGCAACGCAGCGCATTAAAATTGTGTTATTGGATTGTATCCTATCTTTTTTTTCATATTATTGTATTGTTAATTGTATTGTAATAAATCATTTCCAAAATTGTTTCTTCTATTTCACTTTGGCTACCACAATTAAAGGAATGGACCAAAAAGAAACCAAGAAAGAAATTTGTATCAAGCAGGAAAAAATATGAGTGTATTACGAGAATCGTAAAAGGAGAAAAAAAATTGCCTTTTTTTATCAAACTGTTGTTTCATATCCAGACATGGTTGGGTTGAGATTGCAGAGAAACTCTTGGAAAAACGAAATGTGCGTATGATCAACCATCAAGATGACAAAGACAGAACACCATTGCATTACGCATGCGGAGAAGGACATGACACAATTGCCGAACTATTATTGATGGAAGGGGCCACCATTGACAGGTAGCCAGTTGAAGAACTAAAGTTTGCTATTTCAGTTTAAATAACGATCAATCTTTCTTTTCTCTTCTAATAATCAATGCAATGTTAATACTAACCTGTTTGGTACTTTTAAAAAAAAATTGTCACATGTTCACGTTTTCTTTCGCTATTTCCAATTCACACGTACGTTTAGTAGTGGTTTGATTAGGGTTTCCATGCTTGTTTCGCATCTTGTGGTTAAAATGTTCCTTTCTCCGTTCATCAGCAAATCTTACATTTTGAATTTCAATCTACTAGCCTATCTTGAAAAAAAAACGTTTATGAATTTTGTTTCGCCCTATATAAAATAGTCCAAATCCTGGAACCCTTCAAACATTTGCTGGTAGCAGACGGTGCTGGTGTAGTTATTTGCTTGTGGAATCTTACTTTTTGGAATCCATAATCCAGGTCTAGGAATCTGTAATCCACGTTTAGGAATTCGGAATCCAGGTAAAGGAATCTGGAATCCATGTCTAGGAATCTGGAATCCAGGTCTAGAAGTCTGACATCTAGGTCTAGAAATCTGGAATCTAGAATCCATGTCTATGAATCTGGAATCCAGGTCTAGGAATCTGGAATCCAAGTTTAGGAATCTGGAATCTAGGTCTAGAAAACTGGAATCTGGAATCTGGAATCAAAGTCTAGGAATCCGAAATCCAGGTCTAGGAATCTGGAATCACGGAAACAAGACCATTTGGAATCCGGAATCCATTGAG
Organism: Zoanthus sociatus; assembly: GCA_025331085.2. Taxonomy (NCBI): domain Eukaryota; kingdom Metazoa; phylum Cnidaria; class Anthozoa; order Zoantharia; family Zoanthidae; genus Zoanthus; species Zoanthus sociatus. The sequence continues at coordinate 7,574 of JAOBAY020087097.1, forward strand.
GTGGTTTCTTAAATCCAATTTATAGGATCCGGAGTCCATTTCATAGAATCCGGAAGCTCTCACGAATTACTTTACCTGCGGCGATTTGTTTGTTGACAGAAACATAATACAAACTCTAGTTTAACCCCCCACTATCATTAACATTGTCTTTATCACTTTTATTGATATTATTAAGCTTAATAACAAATAAAGTTTTTGTTTTATAACTATAGCGAACAACAGAGCCTTGTTTGGTACACATATCATGACATGTTTTTTACAGGATTTTTGCTTTGTAGTGACCAAGATGAACGAACGCAGTTTCACATGGCAGCATTAAATGGATCTGAAAGATGTGTTCAGTCTATACTACAGACCCATCCGGATTGTTTAAATTTGATGGACAAATACCAGGTTTTAATCTATTTTCACTTAATATATTAAAACTCCCAGAACGAATATCTGTTTATGGCGGAGAGATGGAAATGCCTTACATAGGGGTCAGGAATAATACAAACCACTTGCATTCAAGTAGTGAAGTGGATTCGCGAGCTTTTTGGCGTACGTACAGTCTTGGGTTAAAGTTTTTTGCGCCTTAAATTTCAACAATATTTTGTCGGGTATATTATGGCCTCATAGTTCAATGAATGTTTTTGGAAAACCATTAAAAAATAAAATTTGCTAAGATCTGCTGCGACAAATGACAAAATCTGCTATTTAGGCTTTGACCTGGAATACAAGTCAATAGCCCATGAAGCCTTCTGAGGCCGTAGGCCTCATGGGCTATTGAAACTCGTAGTCCATGAGGCCGAGATGTCTAGTTGTTTTAGTAGAAACCTGCCAATCGGTCAAAAAAGGATGTACAAATTAAATATCGCTGAAATCCTCTGATATTATAGCAAAACGGGGATCATCACTATTTCAATCTACCATCTTTTCTCTACTATAGTAGAGTTGTCAATCAGAATGCTTCCTAAAGTACATGGGGTATATGCTCTCACAGAAATTTTTTCAAAATTAGCTTGTCTGAAAAAGTTTAAGCCTAGTAAAACATTTCCTGTTTTTCTCAGAATTTCTGTAAAACAGTAGTGGCTACCGAAAAGCAATCGGTCCCTCCACTTGAAACGGCCTTGAGTTTGATTATATTAAGAACATACATGTTAAAACAATTTGAAGCTCGAGTCTCCAAACCTTCGGAATCGGAATTAAAAAAAGAAAGTATTACGTAAGTGAGGTCGCAGATTCTGGAAAGATGCACTAACTTTGCAAATCTCATTATCAGTAAAGTAACATATCTCTATATAAAAATGTTTGTTTATCATATGTAGAACTAAAAGTTTTCTTTTTGAAAAACAAATTAACCTTGTTTTGAAATATTAAGTAAGTTGAGTGGTAAGTAAAAACTAACGGTATTTGTGTTATATTTTCCTTCAGAACACAGCGCTAAATTTGGCGGCGATTGCTGGCCATGCACCTATTGTATCGTATCTCCTGTCTGTAAAAGATCAAGAAATCCTAATGAACTCGTACAATCAGAATGTTCTGGATCTCGCTGTCGAGGCTACAAAGGAAGATGTTGCTATGGCAATTGCAGAACATGATAGGTTCGTACTAGAAATACATTTCTAATGGCTACCGTATTTCCTCGAAAAAAAGCCGCCCTCGAACAAAAGAAAATAATTATAGTGCAATACAATAAATACCAGGATTTTTTATTAATTTATAAACGTTTATTAGCGCATCCAATGTTTCTGCCGTATACAGAAAAAAAAAATGACAAGATTATCATAGTTCGTTCGTCTTAAAGCAACTTTGGATATTTGCTATCACAAAAAAAAAATCAAAACTCCGAAACATTGAACTTATCTGGTTACTTATCCGTTTACAAGCGCAACAAGTTGTAGTTTTTAAAACTGTAAAGCTTGTTGAACAGTACAGTCAGACAAAGAACTGTATCATTTATTCAACTTGTTAAAGTAAAGTTACAGATGGTTGTTTAGGAAATAAAAAGCAAAATAAATAAACGTTGCCCTCGAATAAAAGCGGCACCCAAATTATGAAAAATTTAATAAACGCCACAGCGTTTATTTGAAGAAATATGTTTTTGTCCCCTATTGAGCATTTATATTATATGGTGCAATAAAATGGCTTCATTTTCAAGACAGTGGGGGATTTAGGAGCGGGGCGCATGGGGCTTGGACACCTCTTTTTCTCAACTTTTGTCAGTAAACGTTCACTGACTGTAGAAACACGTACACTTTTCGTCTTTTCTCAGATTAGGCAGATATCGTGTTTTAATCCCGAAGTAAGGATTAAAATTTTTGTTCTAAATATATAAACAAGAGGAACAAGATGCATTGTACTTAGCAGCCGTTAAAGGCTGTCGTTTCGCTTTTGAAGGAGGTCGGGGACTGGGTCTAGAATTTAGAAGTTGGGCTCTTCCCTTTTCAAAATTTCTTGATCTAATACTGCAAGATTAAACAATGAAAGTAAAGGATGAGTTTTATATTTATTACCAGTGTTCATACATACATACATGTTACATGTATTTTACATGATTTTCAGAACCTGTTTACAAGTATATACATGGTCAGACAGTTGAGGGTCTTAGATAGTCCGCAACAGCGGCTCACATATATTGATAACCGTAAATACCCTCAGTACTAGTGAAGAAGACAGACCACAACATCGGAATCATTACCCTACTCTCTTCGACAAATGTTTGGATTCTTTTAAGTCCCTCCATAAAGTGTCGAGAGACTGGACCTACGGTTTAACGTCCTTATCCGAGAAGACGCGAAAGTCTAACCGTTTGCAGATGTTAG
>JAOBAY020087108.1:0-10375 GCA_025331085.2 Zoanthus sociatus
GCTTCCCACTAAGATATTAAGATAGATAAAATACTAGGATATATTAGGGTATATATAAGGACAGTACGGCATGTAAGATTCCCACTAAGATATTAAGATAGATAAAATACTAGGATATATAAGGGTATATATAAGGATATACGGCGTGTAAGATTCCCACTAAGATATTAAGATAGATAAAACACTAGGATATATAAGGGTATGTATAAGGACAGTACGGCATGTAAGCTTCCCACTAAGATTTTAAGATAGATAAAATACTAGGATATATAAGGGTATATATAAGGACAGTACGGCATGTAAGCTTCCCACTAAGATATTAAGATAGATAAAATACTAGGATATATTAGGGTATATATAAGGACAGTACGGCATGTAAGCTTCCCACTAAGATTTTAAGATAGATAAAATACTAGGATATATTAGGGTATATATAAGGAAAGTACGGCATGTAAGATTCCCACTAAAATATTAAGATAGATAAAATACTAGGATATATAAGAGTATATAGAAAGTTTAATATCAATATATATTCTTATGGACTGAAAAAGCGAAGCTATATCCATTTATGGCGGCTTAAAATTTATGGCGTAACATTTGTTAGTGTGCCTGCATTTCGTTGATTTGCGTTAAAATCCTAATACTTTGTTAAGTAAGAATTCTTTCTTGCCATTCGAAAAAGACATTTTTTTAGCAAAAGCATATATTACATATGTTAGCACCGTTCCCACGTGCACGGTTTTAAATAGACCATTTGATGGACTAAAATGGTTTCTTTGCTTCTTTCAATTCCCATACGTATTTGGACAAAGCTGTGCTTTTATTATAATAATTGTTGTTCAAGGACATTTTGTGGTTCGAAAAACGAGTTTGTTGCTTAGAAAACTAGAGATTTTTACCAGATAGAAAAGCAACATAACCAAAAACTTTAAGAGAAAATATCACAAAAACCTACAAGAAGTCAGAGGAAACCATTACCAACGAAATTAACGAAGAGCGGGATAATTTCCGTACTTTGGTGTACCTATTTATGCATTCAGTTTCATGGCGTATATTACTGTAGATGCTTGGGTCTGGGTAAGGGTTAGTATTTACAATTACACAATAGTACGCCCCAATACGGCAATTTTACAAGAAGAGCTACAAAACATGTCATAAAAACTTGGCATAGGTAATAAGACCGAGATTATGCCCAAACAATAAGCGTATATTACAATTAAAGACCATAGGGAAAGTTTCCCAAATAAGATACCTTGAAGACTTATCAACCCCGCGCCATACCATTTGTTATGTTTGTTAGTCCGCACACCTCCTATACTGTGCTCAGCGGACTTTATTTGCCCCTTCTGGGCGCGTGTGTTATTATTGTTATCCGCCGTCTTGTTTTCGGCGAGCTCATTATTAGAAGATTAAAACCGTTTGTTGCCTTTGAGTTTTGGTTCTCGTGCTGTGTTATTTTATCGACTTGCATGGTGGCAGCATTCTCGATATCCACGTTATCTAAAAATAATCAGAGAGATCTACGAAATAGCCAAAGTCTTACTCTTCACATCTTGAGTCAGTAAGAACTGCACTGGATAGCCCAAACTTAAGCCATGGCAGCTACCCCTCGCGCATCGAAGCAGTGGTGCTTAACCTAGACGGAGACGGTAAATTTTTTAGAGAACTGGCGCCAAAACATTATTTACACGTTGTCATTGGACCCACAATTTGCTCCATTTCTAGTTGATGGAGCCACGTGGCACAAAAAGACCAGAAATCACCCCCTTCGCGGCTTCACAGACAACGGCTCTTCGGTTCAAGAAGCCAACCGCCACACAGCTCAACAGAAGGTTAGTATGATTGAGCTTATGCTAGGCCAAATCGCAAACTATTGCCCTGTAATTTAAAAAGAAACACCATAATAAAAAATCTTTACCTCAGTAGACTCTATCTGGTCCGCAATCTGTCTACATTTCGCCTTTCAAGCCACCGGTGCACACTTTCTTGATTTCATTGATATAAAGCTTGAGCATAAATGAACGATCGGAAGATTTGTACCAACGCATCATGGTCTGTGTTGAGGATAGCCTCCTCCGAGCCAATGGTTTATGTCAGCATGGAGAGCCCCTCTCTGAAGCTGAAGATATAACCCCGATCTTAGAAAATTTCGCCATACTCACTCGGTTAAGATTAGTTCAACCTGACCTTCCCAGGCTTGTGAAGCAACGTTACGGCACTGAGCTTCGATCTCGCACTCTGGCATCTATAAAACCAGAGATTTCACAAGTCTTACCGTCCTTATTTGATGAGATTTATGCAGCCGAAGATGCGAAAGTTATGCGTACAGCTACCTTAAACCTTAAGAAACCCAAAGCTAGTTACAAACCTGCCTGCTCACAAGGCCGCTTAAAATCTTGCCCCCTTTGCAAACAAACTGGTCGAACAGACTCTCACTTCCTAAGCGAATGTTCTTTTCTCCCAGAAGATGATAGTACATTTATTGCTAAGGCTAGACAAATTGCTTGCATTCTTGGTGAAGTCCCTACAGACATTGAGGATAAGTCGCAAACCCCTGACCCAGACCCTATTGAGGCACAGCCTTCTCCAAGGGCACTGCGAATTCAGGTTCACCAGTCTCCATATGTTGATGTTATCATCCAGCGCGTGTTACTATTGGTAGTAGTGCCACTGGGAATATGATTTGTTGGTCTACTATTCAACAGCTTGGTGTTAAGGTTTGCAAGAGCGCTCAGTCACTCACCAGATTGACGGTTCATCCCCCCTGAAGGTACTAGGTGAAGCACGCTTGTCCCTTACCCGTGATAACAATATATTTCATTTTAATAGCCTTGTAGTTAAAAACTTAAACGCAGAATTACTTGCTGGCACTCCATTTATGAAAATCAATGACATTACAGCCCGTCCTGTGAAGCGACTTATTACCTTTTCTGACGGATCCCGAATTATTTATGGCATCTCTGTTAATCACAATCCTTGCCAGAATAACCGTCGCGCAGTGGTCCCCCGTGCACCCGCAACCTCAACAACCATATGGCCTGGTGACTTTATCAAAATTGATCTTCCAAATGACCTCCCATCCGACTCACTCCATGCCCTCGAGCCGCGCTCCGATATACCGCAAATACGACTGTCAGCCACATCAGAACCATGGCCTAACCCTAACATTGTGAAAAGTGTTGCAGGTAAAATATGTACCCCCAATTTAACCAGTGAACCAATACGTCTCAAGCGTCATCACCATTTCTGCCAAGTACATTCTGTTTTTTGTCCTCCCTGTGAGTCCCAATCTTTGTTGTCCTTAACCCCTTCCCGTCAACTTAACCCTACAAAATTGTCAGCGACCAACTTCTCGTTTGCCTTGAACCTTTGCTCTGCCAATCTACTGTCACCTGAGTCACATGTAAGTTCAAATCGCTTTTGGTAGAGTTTGACAGTGTTTTTAACCCCAAAATACAAGGCTACAACGGTGCAGTGGGCCCCTTCCAAGCCAAGATGAACATGGGTCCGGTTGAGCCCCCCTTCCTCCCCCCATCCCCAATGAAATGGTCATCTTCCCCAATATGCCGGTAACAAACTTGTAGAACTACAGCACAAGTTTGACGAACTAGAAGAACTTGGGGTGTTTAAACGACCCGAGGACATCAGTATTAACGTCGAGTATCTCAACCCATCGTTCCTAGTTAAGAAAAGCAATGGCGGCCACCGTCTTGTCACTACATTTGCCGATGCAGGGCGATATAGCAGGCCTCAACCGTCGCTTCTGCCAGACATTGACTCTATACTCCGTCAAATTGCCAAATGGAAGCACATCGTAAGCACCGACCTGACAAGCTTATTTTACCAGATCCCTCTTGCCCGCGAGTCCATGAAATATTGCGGCGTAGCTACACCATTCCGTGGAGTTCGAGTTTATGTCCGCTCAGCAATGGGCATGCCTGAATCTGAAACTGCTTTAGAAGAACTAATGTGTCGCGTTCTTGGTGACCTTCTCGAAGAGGAAGTAGTTGCTAAAATTGCAGATGACCTCTACTGTGGTGGAAACTCTGTAAAGAAGTTACTCCACAACTAGAAAAGGGTTCTACAAGCTCTCTCTTTAAGTGCGGTCTGAAGTTGTCTGCCTCCAAAACTGTCATAAGCCCACAATCCACGACCATTCTAGGGTGGAGCTGGAGCTCAGGTACACTTCAAGCTTCCCCCACCGTGTAGCAGCCTTAACCTCATGCACAGCGCCCTCACATTTTGGTCGTATGAAGTCTTTATTGGAGCCTACAAGGTCATATTCCGTTTCATTCCACATTGTTCCTCCTTAATCGTTTCTTTTGACAATGCCATCACTGGCAGTCAATTACAGGAAGAAATTTCTTGGTCTGATGACCTTCATAGCTTATTCCGCCAATCCCAAACTGTTCTTTCCGCAAGCCGATTTATCACACTACCTCAACCAGACGACCAGCTGTGGATAATTACTGACGGATCTGTAAAATCTCCTGGCATCACTGCGACCTTTTACGTCATTCGTAATGACAGTTTGCATCTCGCCGGATTTTTTAGTGCAAAACTTCGAGGTCGTCAGATCACCTGGTTGCCCCGCGAAATTGAGGCCCTGTCTATTGTAGCTGCCGTGAAACACTTTAGTCCTTATCTTATTCAGTCTAGTAAGCGAGCGTGTATCCTCACCGACAGTAAACCATGTGTGCAAGCCTATGAAAAGCTTTGCAGAGGGCAGTTCTCTGCTAGTCCTTGTGTAGCAACATTCCTTTCCACAGTCAGACAAGCTTCTGTTCGCCATGTTGTAGGATCTGCAATCCTTCCATCTGACTTCTCCAGCAGCAATCCGCCCGAGTGTCTTGATCCGACTTGCCAAGTTTGCAACTTCGTGCAACACATGGAAAACTCTGTCGTCCGCCATACATCAGTTTAAAAAATTCTGTCTGGCTCTATGAGACTGCCGTTCACTAGTTGTGCTGCTTGGCGGTCAATTCAATCTGAGTGTGCTGATTTACGCCGCACTCATGCCCATCTGACCCAAGCGACTCGTTCGATCTAGCAAAAAATTTACCACCATAAGAGATGTAAAGCGATATCTAAATGTTGCCACGATTTCTATTGATTGTTTACTAGTCGTGAGACGTAATGAATCTCTCGCTCTACCACAAGAATGTATTGTCTCTCGCCAAGTCCTTTATGGCCTTTTAACTTCCCTATACATCCAGCTTAGTCACTCTACTAGCCACCAACTTAAGATGGCTACCCATCGTTACCTATTTGCCCTGGACTTAGGAAAAGCAATAGACCATGTTACCAGTGGTTGTCACTTTTGTGCATCAATCCGCCAGAGTTTCACTATGTTGATCAAACAATCCAACAGTACCAAACCGACACCACTGGGGTCCACTTTGCCGCCTACGTCATTAAGCGTGCTAAACAACTTATTCTTGTTTTACGTGAATGCGTTACTTCCTACACTACCTCCCTCCTTATTGACGAGTGCCACGATACGAGTGCGCGATGCACTTATCATCCTTTGCATCCTTCTACCATCGTTCGAACAGATACTGCTCCTGGCTTCAAAGCCCTTGTGGGTGATGCAATACTGCAGAGCCACAGCATCACTTTGGAGCTAGGTCGAGTGAAGAACAACTACAAAAATCCTGTTGCCGAGAAGGCCGTTCAAGAACTCGAACAAGAACGTCTCCGGCAAGGCCCACAGGGCGGACCAGTGTCGCACCCAACCCTGTCTCTTGCTAGTGGAACCTTAAATTCAAACATCCGCACGCGTGGGCTATCTGCTAGGAAAATGTGGACTCAGCGTGACCAGTTTTCTAACAGCTAGATTCCTCTGAGCGATCAAGAACTGATAACTAAACAGCATCAACTCCGCCTTTCAAATCATTCCCACAGTGAAAAATCCTATACTCCTATACTCTAAGAAAAAGTTCTCCTCCTCCCCAAAGGAAAAATTGTGGCTGATCTTTTGTATTTTATCTGCTGTCTAAATACATTTTAACATAAAACTTAACCATAGGTTTGTTTGGTCTATCTTTTAAATATATTCTATTTTACTAAAGCTGTCAATAGGTTCTGGTTTCATTTACAAAGTCCTTGGCTGTTAGACTAACCACAGATGGTTCTAATTATTTTAACTACAGATAAGCCTTTATTAAATTAAATTGAACTTTGCAAAAAGTTAAACATTTGTAAATAAAACTGATGACTGTTATAAATATAATAGAAGACAACAATTGAAAAAGTTACATTTACCACCACTACTTTACTCTTGAAATGTTAAGCTTTTAGTAGCATTTTTATTGTTTTACCTATTTCTTTTAGTTTTAGCTTGGTAAAGGCTCGTAAAAGCTGTTTAAGATCATTTTTATTTACTATAACTTGTTTGACATTAGTATATTGTGTACCAAATGGGTGATATGTGCTTAAATTCAAATATATATATATATTACTGTATGAGTGCATTAATTATCATACAGCCAAAAATTGTATCTGTTTTACAAGAAATATTAGATCAACCAGCAGCAACTTTTTTCATATAATTAATCATTTTTTTAAATTCAAATGAGCACTTAGCTGTTTGGTTAACCTGTAATTATCCCCTGAGGGCCACTGCATGTGTTGTATGTTAAATTACCCAGCACATGAATCTACTGAGTCACATCCACTGAATCAAAAGGGATTACCTGTAACCTACTGTTATTGTGGGCACTTCAAAGAGTTTTTATAGTAAGGAATATAAAGCACTAGCTCAAAATACTGTTATCTTTTTCTTTCAATGTACATCCTTCTCTCATACTTAATACGATTGATTACTTGAAATGAACTTAATGCACTCAATTGTTTTCCCTGCACTCCGTCACTCTTCAAGCGTACATCTATAATGTTTATAGAAATCGGAATTGAGCTTGTAATCATGTCCTCAAACATGTTTAAAACAATCTCCTTGTGCAATTCTGAAAAAATACCTTTGTTGGATGCAGCACTTATTTCAGTTGGCGAGATAATTGACTTCTCAGTTGCACTCTCTGTTTCCAACATTCTATTCAAAAGCATTTCTTTAGGTTCATCTTCATTTGGTAACTGCTTTGCTTGTTGTTGATTGGGTTGCATAGCGCCACATTGCCCAAACTTTATGTAAAAGTCTCCTTGCATCTTCAGTAGCTAAACTGGATTTTTTGCTATTTTTTGTCTTACAACATCAGTTCTAATTAACGCTGCTTTTGGTAAAGAATTTAATATAAAAACCAACGATAAAAAACTACAAAGTTTCGTCATCATCGCGACGACTTCGTCAGGCAAACTGGCGGAAAAAAAATTTAACTAAGATATAAACATATGCAAATATGCAAATACGCAACTATGCAAGCTAAATACAATGGAATGAACTGTAAAAATACAATGGCTACTTAAGACAAAAAACGCACTGAATTGTGAGAATAAACAGAGCCGTATAAAATTAAGTGATATAGGTGAGATCCAAATAAATAAATAAATAAATAAATAAATGATAGATAAATAAATAAATACATAAATAAATACATAAATAAATAAATAAAATAAATACTAATGATTAAAAAAAAAATTAAAAAAAATTAAAAATTAAATAAATACTTTAGCTTTTACAGAGTCAAATTGTTTGTTGAGAGAGAGCTTAAGCTGTTTAATGTATAACATCAGTTGTTATTTTTTGTTCCTTTATTTCTTTAGCAAATACCAATCTCAAATTATCTTCTGCTTCAGAAGTCCATAGCAATCTACTAGGACTACCACCACGTGTAACAGCAGATTCTTTAACTCGACCGTTTTCATCACCCTGCACTGCTGTGTCAATTTCTAGTAAATGCTCTTTGCAAGGTTAATCTTTGCCTTGTACAATAGCTGCTGGAGTTTTCACTTGTGGACTTCACTTCTCATTACTTTAGCCAGGTGTTTTGATGCCCTCAGGGTCGAAGTATTTTTTCTTTAAGTCTGTAGTACTTTTTAGCTGTTGCTTCGTTATGGTCATGAAGATCTGCCAAGTTGCTGGTGTGTTCTTTGTAATTTTTGTGTATTTCTGTTACTGCTGACTTGCGAAAGTCAGTGGAGTAGATTGTACCAGCAATATCTGCTTTCTTCCAGACAGATTTTAATGCTTTATTAATTTGGCTTGACTCCAGTTTCTTTCCATTCCACGAAAGAAAAACCTCTGCTGTTTTTCCTCCTTGTGGTCGCTCATCAAGTTTTGATCTCAACTGGGCTTCAAATATCTTCATCCAACTGTGACCTTTTCTGGACAGGACAAGGTTGGCTGGTCCTTTGCTTTCAAGAGTTTTATACCGCATAACTTCAACAATAAAACTTTCCTCATTTTCCATGGGGACAGCCCTTTGAAATTCTTGCAGGGTCATGTTGGCAACAACACCAGCACGGTTGGCATTGTCAATTGATATTTCAGTTATGAGAAAGTCCCATATGCTCCTGATAATTTGCCAAGCAAAATTATGGCTTTCCTTGCAGCCTTGCTCGAGTCGAACTTGCCAATCTTATCAGGAGTTATGAGTCCATCACGGTCAATTTCCTTTTTCTCCCACTCCCTTTTTTGGCAAACGTTCTTGTATGATTTTGTCCATCTCTGGAATCTCTCGCGCAGCATGATTGTTGCCTCCCTGTTAAATGGGAATGAGACAGGCTCATTTGATAATAAAAATGATAGAATGTGTCTTATGCTCATGATGTAAGACTTAATGGTTTTAGGGTGATACTTCTTCTCTGCATGACCTGTAATAAAAGTATCCCTTATCTTCTTGTAGTCCAAAAGTGAGGACAACTTTAATTCTCGGTCAACAATTTCTAGTACTCTCTGCAATTGTTTGGCATGTTGACCAGCAGTCTTATCATCATGCTTACCCCCATCTGGAGTTTTCATCCATTTGTCGAAAGCATGAAAAGTTTCTGATGAACAAACTTCTGTGGTTGTACTGTTGCAACTGCCCTCTTGCTCAAGAAACTCGTCATCACTAGTACTGTCAAAATCATCTTGTTTTTCAGTCTCAAAGTTTGGTAATTTATACTTAGACTGCATTATTTCTTCATCGTGTTCAAGAAAAATAGTGTCACCGTTAAATTCATTTTGTTTTTCTGTTTCTTCTTCGATCTCAACTCTTTGCACTTTACACTGCATCTCTCGATTTTGTTCTTTTTGTTGGTTGAGTTTTCTCTTTCTTCTCTCGTGTTAACTTTCTTGCAGCTTTTTGTTGGCTTTTGGATCTACTTTTTCTGCAGTTCTCAAGCAGAGTTTATGAACTCGGCTGTGCTTGTCAAGCTTGTGGACCCTTAAAAGGTGGTCTGATATTCTTAGGATAACACTTGTACATCCTGCTAACGGGCAGTGTTTTTTAATGTGGGAGTCATTTTTGGAAGTGCCTTTCTTGGGTGGGAGTTTTCTGATATTGTAATGTTGCAAAACTGTTTTTGCTTTTTTACTGTTCCATTTGTGCTTATTTCGAATATGCCTTGGCAAGTGAAACACTTTGGCATTGCACACTGGGCATTTTTTTTTCTCCCGTTTACACTTTGCACTCTTAGCACCAGCACCACCATTAACTTCCTTTCTCTAATTCTTAGTACCACCATCACCATCGTCAATTTTCTTTCTCTCAATCTTAGTACCACCACCATTAACGTTCTTTCTCTCATTCTTAGTACCACCATCACCATCTTCAACTTTCTTTCTCTCTATCTTAGTACCACCACCATTAACTTCCTTTCTCACTTTCCCTGACCTTCTACTATGGCAAAATGGACTATCACCTTGATTGTTATTGTCCTCATCACTATCATCAGACTCCTCTGGTTCATAAGTCTTATCACTATCACTATAATCATACACTGGACCTTCAACTTCCTCATATTCATCATCTTCACTGCTAAAACGACCATTATTATCATCAACATCACTGCATTCATGAAAATCACCAGCGCAACCACTTAAACCATTGTCACAACTTCCAATACTCTCGCTTAAATCCTCTTCACTGGACTCCTGTGTAACATCCCTGTATATTTTTTGTTGTGCTTCTTGCAGTTGTTTAATTTTCTCATCAATCTAAAAATATAAAAAGAGATGAAGGAAAAAATTGAAATAATCATCAAGTTTGTGCTAAATAAAAAGAGGCTACTATTTTTACAAATCACAAATGTATGACTTTGGGAGGGGGGGGGGCAGTTTAATATGGTCTTATTTTCATTATTTACACACAAAAAAACAACCTTTTTTTAATATCAAAATATACATAAGGTGCAATTTCACACCCTAATATATCTGTTGTTAGTTGTCCTTTTGATGAATACTTTTTGTTGATTGAGCAAAATATCTTTTATTTGA
>JAOBAY020087118.1:0-10375 GCA_025331085.2 Zoanthus sociatus
TTTTTCCAGGAGTTTTCCAGGGCCCTGGAAGAAAATTTCAAAATTCCAGGAGTTTTCCAGGAATTCCAGGAGCAGTGGGCACCATGTTTTAATGATCCGTGGGAGTCCTGACAATTAACAGCATTCTGCAACAACCCAAGTTTAGAAACTAAGACCTACTGTTTTTTGCACTCTTGCTGGGAAACTAAAAAACTCCAGTTTCAAACGTTTTCCTTACTGAAGCAACGGTTAATTTTAAAGGAAAAGATAGCCGAGTTTTTTCCTCATATTGGAAGTAAATGCTCTCATTCTGACCCAAAACTTTCTAAAATATGTCACTGTTTGCTGTAGGGGTATTACTTCGGGTAGAGGACACAGAATTAAACAAGGTTTATAATAGGCCTTTGGCAGCAAATGATCACATGGTGCAAATAATGATATTCTGGACGGCAAAGGAATATGATAGACTCTAAAACTAGGCATAATCAACTAGAAAAGCGCGAGTTTTCATATGTTTTCCATTTCCCAGTGGTGTCTGTCACATTCCTTTGCCATGTAGAATATCATTATTTGTACCATGTGATCATTTGCTGCAAAAGATCTATTGGCTGAAATAAGGTTAAGGTAAGCTTTATCTTTCTTTTGATCTGTGTCCTCCACACGAAGTAGAAGCCGAAGTATCTATATTAATGATGTAAAATTTAATTTTACTTACACCATGTAAAAGAGTCTCTCTCCTCACACCGGCATAACGGGCTCTACAAATGGAAACACTCATTTTTAGATTGTAAGGACATTTCACATAACTCTTAATTCAGGAATGTTGAAAACAGCTTTTGCATCGCATAGTACATTTGTAAATGCTCGATTTACTTCTAATTAAATCATAAACTGAGAAAAACAACATGCTTTTTTCTGAAATAAGCACGACAACTTTTAACCTAGACGGTTTATTCTGAAACATGTTTCGGCGTTACCTACGCCATTATCTGTGTAAATGCAGAATAACTAGAAGTTGGTTTAAATACCTTATAAGCACGTGAAAATGTATATTAAAATCAAAAACACTCCGCTGATGAGGCCTCATATTAATTAAATGAAATGAAAAGTCAATTGGAAGACTAAAGAGGCAAATACGCATTATCTTCAATAGGATTTTAGTTGTAAATTGAAAGCTATTGTTTTTACCACGTTTGTAGACTGAAGTCCAAGATAAGACGTTATAGTATAGAATGCATTATGTAAAGAAAGATGAAGGATCACAAGCTAAGCTAAGCTAAATACTTAACAGAACAGTGGCCGAAGGAGCCCGGCACTTCTCTTCGGTTTCTGTAATGTTAAGTGGATAAGAGTCTATAACTTGCCCTAAACGGGACATTAATCCATCGCAGGTTAGCTCCCAGCAAACGCTGGTACTCATTTACCTACCCCAAAAGGATGGAAAGTAAAGTTAGCTAAGGTGGGAAAGAAGGTCGAACAAATATTCAAATCTCGAAAGAGCTGGGATCGAACTGCCCACCCTTCAGTGTTATTCTCAACATGTTAATGTTGTTTGCCCGATAATCAAATTAAAAACACATCCATGTTGTTTCTTCATGGGAAAACTAAAGAAGTTCCAAAGTGTTTCCGATTATTACTTTTTTTTAAAAAATAAACTATCTGCACGAACAAACATCTGACCTTTGACTTCAAGAACTAGTTCCCATTGAACTAAATCAAACAGGAAGGTCTTCCTAGATTAAAAATAAAATAAATCAAATTAGCAGAACTACCTTTCATCTAGCCTTGAAAAGCTGTCATAGCGTTCTCGTGAGCGATGGCCTGGACCTGCAAAACAGTGAACAAAATCTAACTCCTAAAGTTTACATTTAACAAACCTCCCTCTTTACCAACACTTGCAATTCCACGTGTACAATTCTGTTTGTGCTGCATCGAACTTGCTGAATTTTGTCTTTGTTAAAGCCGATTTAGATGACCCAATTTTTGTCTACAACTGTCGTATACAACACTCTTATGGCATGACTTAGCGGCTGATTTACACGCGCATGACATCATATACGACAGGTGAAAACTACTTTACAGTTTTCGAATTTGTGACATAGGTCTATTGTAAAAAAAAATTTTAAATCAAAAATAAATCTTCTATTGCTGTCGGTAAAAGCTTTGCATCTTTCTTATAATAATCCTTATGTGAGCGCTGGAAGAGAACTGACTCTTTGCTCTACGAACTAAAAGCTTTTTCTTAAACGTTACTCTCTTTCAATGAACTTTTGCGCTTTTTTGAAGTACAAATTTCAGAGGCGACAATTCCATCTTTGCTTGAATCCATCATTACAAAACTTACGCAGACTACCCCACAACGGACGTGTTGTAGCTTGAACGTCATCTCGCAGTTACGATTGTCGTGGCATTTTAGAACATGTTTCAAAATCCTACAACTTTTTTCATGTTGCACGTGACTGCCGTAGACGTGTTGAAGGCTTGATTTACACGCTACGGCCGAGTTGCAGGATGGTGGGAGCGTATTGTATACAATAGTTGTAGGTGAAAATCGCACCGTCTAAACTGGCCTTTAAGGACCCAAGGCAAGGACAACAGAAATACCGACTGTCAACATTCCACGAATTAGAGATGATATCAGTAGTAAAGCTTGGACATTTGCCTTTATGAGTGTGTAAAAACCTTGCCCACAAGCAGCTATCCAATAATAAAGATATTTCTCGTTCGAACTCACCACACAAGGGCAACAAATCGAGGGGCCATTCCCAATTTTCAGGACATTAAAAGACAATTTTCATGCCGAGTCTGATGAAGGTCATTTCCAAATTGAAGCTGAAGGAATAACATACAATCAGTGCAAGCGTGGAGTAAGCATTACTATGGTTCTTGCATAAGGTCCTTTCACCACGTCCGATGCAGTTGATCTTGCTTGAGCACAAAAATTAATAAGTAAACAAACACTGATAACATTACTACGTAAACCAATTGCATCTCACAACTGATGGTCTCATATATCCGTTTACATTTTTCTAATATGCTAGATTTACCACGATCCCTCTGTTAAAATCGTCAAATTCTGATGTTATATAAAGAAAGTTCCACTGTGTCGAGCGAATACTACTCTTGTTAGTTCTGGCATAATATCTCCACGTGATTGTCTTACTACTCCACTCCGTTTTTGATAGTGAGATTTCTGTACCAGTATTCTCCGAGAGATATCTTGAAATGCACGCCAAATTGCAGACTTTTCTTTATCCTTGCTGACCATGATTACTGAATAACATCTTAGACTCGTGTCAAGCAAAAATAAGCCCAATTGATTGGGAGTTAACCTCAGGATTTCACACTGGCCCAAATCTCACCGACGAAATATGTCCCAAAAATGTCTTGCCTTCATAAGAAATTTACAATTGACATCTTGGATTTCATTCGCACGAACATCTGTTCAACTTTTGTCATCACAGCTCAAAATAACCTTTTACACTACCTTGTTTAGTTCAAAGATGATTAATTCTATAACAAATAAAGCGTTTTTAAGCACTTGTGGCTACTTCAAGTACAAATGGGTTTCGACGATACTTAAAGTGAATCTATCGTAAGAAAACGGTGCAACTCTTGATTCGAACATCTTATTTGTGAGTTCTATCTTTAAATAAATTTTTTCGTCCGTGTTCTATGAAACCAATTTCAAAAAGAGCAAATCAATCACTGTGGAATGAACCATATTGCACTTTTATCACAGGCCATCACGAAGATAAAGCATTAAAAATGTGTTCATTAATGTATTTAATGTTGAAAATTATGAATAGAATCATTTCAAGAAAATATTTCAGTGTCCCCATGACACCATTATGAGGTCAAAATATAATACATAACAGATAGCAAGAATAATAATGTTCAAGTTCGAGTTCAAAGTTCCTTGAGGTCAGGCGAAGAGTTTTGCTTTTATCGAATCACTTTGAATATTTAGACACGGTTTGTGCTCACGAATATGAAACATTTCGTACAGAAGGCATTCCAACTTGCTCGAACGTTTCTTAAGAATGTGAAACATATTAGTTGTTCTTGATTGATGTTGACTTTGGCTGTGATTGTATATCCAGATCTTTTATGCTCATCGATTTGTTGCTAGAGATGTCAACGCGTGTAACCAAAAAAGCTGGTATTACACCAGCCACATTCAAACCCATCGTTTGTTGATCAACATGGGCTTGATTTCTTTATGCACGAGATCTACTACAACATTCCGAGAAATGAAGAGTGGGCACAATTCGATGTTTAACACATCACACCAAGATCCTTTAACTGTTTTCGCACATAGTCAATTGATTTTTGTTCATTGAACGGTACAGCAATTCGTATTGATTGTAGGTCAGGTGTAGATATGCGAGGAGGTGCTTCTGTTAATTCGAATGCAATAAAATTGGAGATCATAGAGTAAATAAGGTGTTCAGGATATGCCACTAGTAGGAATAAGGTCTTGAGGCTGATACACTCTTCATGAAGTAATGAATATTATGTACACTATGTTATATTTTGACTTGATGATGGTGTCATGAGGGCACCGAAACATTGTCTAAAATATGATTCTATCGTAATTCTCATCATCAAAATTAATCTATAACACTATCGTGCCTGATAAGAGTTCACTGATGTGTTCGTGAAGTTTTTTTCAGGAGAAACGATACTTGTAGAAAGCAATATCCAATATGATTCAGTAGCCAGACTAAAACAAAACGATCTGATTTCATGACGTCTCATGATAAAGCGTCTTCTACGGGGATGATCAGATTTGCTCTTTTTTTAAATGATTTCTGGGTTCATGGATGAACAGATAGCTGTAAAAAGCACATTTTCGAAATATCAGTAGGTCTTGGGTAAAGCTTGCATTTAAGAACAGTAAGTGAATAACTGTTTAAAAATCAGCAAGAAAAGGTAATTTGAAATAGAATCTATTGTAGAGAAACAAATATAGGGCAAAAGAACTAACGTTGTATCGGGAAAATTTAAACACAAAGTATAGAAAGTAAATGATTGGAAAAAAGAAAACAAATTTTGACAAGTTTCGAGGGAAGTATGTACATCATGCATATTATCAAGAAAGTCAATGGTTATCTACCTCTTCGACGACTTTTCTTAATTCTACGAGACTCTTCCGAGTGCCTAGATCTGTGTCTGATAAAAACATAATACCACGAAGTTAGCACAAAAAATACCCAGCCACTGAGCCCCCTTCTTTGTAATAACCTACGTACTTACTCTTCCCGTCATGCACCACTCAGACAACAAGCTGTTGAAAAGGTGAAGCAAACTTTTACTTTATCAAGAAAAGATAATTCCTAGAAGCTTAGTGTTTGTTGAAAGATATAAATAACTTCGATTCCCACGAAAAATAAAATTTACGAAAACGCTAAAATTGTTTAAGCTGAACAAAGATTACAAAAATGAATGAAATATAAATACTTTCATCAGCAAGTGAGTGGTGCATAGGGCAACAAGGAGACAGCATTTCAGGTTGATCTGTCCACTGCTTTGTCTTGCTGTGAACAGTTCCCACCTTCACTGTGCAACAGTTCAACCAGTGATTCCAGTATCAACTGCATGTAAGTTCATTACGATAAAGTATACACTCCCAGCCAGGGCAACAAAAGGTAGATGTGGATGCCATTCCTTAGGCAAGCTACTCCAACTCCAGTTGCTGAAAGTGGCAAACACTTCCTAGAAATATTTAGTCCTCCCTAAAACTCATAAGTCTTGGAAGTAAATTGATATCTCCAGCACGCTCATCAGCTTTGATGTCAGCACCTGGTAAAAGCTTGAGTGGAATTTTCTTGGAATTACCTAATTCAGTAATAGCGAGAAGCAATTGTCTGCTAAAAAAGCTTTTCCAATGGGTACATCCTGGATGTATTACTGACAAAAGGAACTATTATAGTTCTTTAAGACCGAATGGTAATTGATTTAACTTCACTATTTGTGCACGCAGCCTTAGCAATCTTAAAACAATTGACAAAAGTGACAAAATTCTAGACAGTTGAACAATAAAACTGCTTGCCGGAGGAATAAATTAACCTGGACAAATTTCGAAGATGAATTACCTTCGCAATCAAACACGTTCTGTTAGAAACAGAAGTATACGAAATAAATTAAACAGTTTTAGGTTGATATTTTGAAATCCTTTCCATCATTCAGCTGAATTTTGAATTGCCCGCAAATAAGATTTAGTCCATTATTTTCAAGAATGTCCGTTTGAATGTGATAAAGTCCTTCTCTGATTGTTTGCAATCGGTGAATTGCTTGTACCAGCGCAATTGAGAAAAGTCTCTAAAAATCGAGTTCTTGGGTACTAATTCTAGGAAAGTCCATTTGTACGCAGATTGCTGTAAAGTCCTGAGTCTATGAGGACAATGGAATGTCCATGGCGTCTGAAGGTAACTAATTCTTTCATTATCCCAACAGAGCCTAAGGGATGCCATAAAATATATGTGAGACAATGAATTGGCAAATACAACAATTTACAAAAACACAATAACACAAGATAGCAAAAAAGCAACAACTTGGACTCTGAAACAAACACGTAGGAAATAAAGGTAAAATTTCTTGAAGATTTTCTAGATGCATGGGTTACCGCAATGACACATAACCAGCCCAATTTGGCGTACGAAAATGAATTTTCCATTCTGTAACAATCTTCAGTGCTGTCATCTTTGTAAGATGATAGCTCTTGTTTTTGTGTGCATAAAAAGCCTTTAGTAAATTCCATCCCTTTGTTTCTGTGACGACAAACGATGACAAATCCTAACCTAGAGGCCTCGCGTTCTTTCTTGCGATGCTTTTCGGACGGTCGATGGAACTTCTGTAAAGCACTCTCATCTTCCGGAAACAAACGGCACAATTCACTACCAACCGATGGCTCCACTTCCTACAAAAACAACAACACTTTGTTTATTTCTACACCATAAAACAAATGCAATAAAAACTAATGCCGTTGTGTATAAAAAAAGGGGGTAAAATTTTAACATATTTAGTTTTAATTTAAAAATTGGGACTTACCTTTAGGTAAAAAAACATTGAAAGTAATTGAAAAATTGAAAATAATGATCAACTACTCAACGAAAGTAAAGGTATGCAAGAATTAATGTTAAGCAGATCACTGAAGACAGAAATAATTATATCATCAGTTTAGTCTGCAGTTAATGCCAGTTGATATAATGTAAGAACACAGCACAGAATGAATTCAGGCTAAAGTATGAAGATACATTTGAAGAGCTTAAACATGCACGAATACTTACAAGTGAAGCACAAATTTCGCTGAAAATTTCTACAAGGGTCAGAGGTGTATTCATGGTGGGATATGTTAATTTGAAAGAAAATGAAATGCATCGACAAATTAAACACTGATTGATATGTTTATAACAGATTTACGTGTTGTTAACCAATCTTTTGTCTTTCAAATTAAAAAAAAAATATTTTGAAAGGTTAAAGAGGAAAAGTCAAACATTATGTAACAGGTCTGATTACATTGTTAGCTGATAGCATAATTTTTACTAACATATAAATAACTATGCAAAGACAAAGAACTCGGAAAAAAAAACAAGCTCCATATGAGATCGAACCCATGACCTTCTGTAAATCTGTCGGATGCTCTATCACTGAGCCGTGGAAACTCATATGGAGAGCAAGGCCATTAATTGGATAATTTTTATTATCTTTAAAAAAACAGTAAAAGCACAAAAATTTGTTGGATTTGACTGGAAAATGAAGCAACCATTTCAACATTAGTTCTACTAAAAAGAAAACTAAGGCCTCCTTTAAATCTATCCTTTCAGAAGCCCAGAGCCTCGCGAGCCAGGCATTTATCTCCGATTTTTAAGTGTTAAGCAGCAGGAGTCATTGACAACCCATAATCAATGTAAAGTTATCTTTCAAAAGCAGCTGGTACTCTATTATCCAACCTTGTAAGGATGGAGAGCTGAATCAATTTTGACAAAAGAGAAGGTCAAGCAAATGTTTGAATTCTTGCCAGAGGCAGGGAGCAAACCTGGAAACTTATGGTTGGATGACAGGGATTTTACCAACTGCATCGACCACATCACCTTGGTTAATGAGTGCATTACTTGCAGCCTAGTAAAAACTGAGAACGTTTGGGAGAATTCGATAGCAGATCAGTAAAAACCACAGATGCAGGCGAGGGTTTTGACCTGCTGAAAATTCTCGCAAACTTTGCCGAAGTTTTCACTGGGATATGAAGGCACGGAGAACATGTTTTCATTATTTTATATAATTATTTTTTTCCGTCTTAACAAAGAGAAATACTGTCCACATATGAAGCACAAATGTACACTGAAATTTCTTTAATGAAACTGTAACTTTTCATAACTTGGAGACAGAGCCAATCATATTGTTCACGTCATTTTCCTGCTTCACAGCACGAAAGACCAATCAAAACACACATACTATCAAAACTATTTTATAAAATAGTTTGAATTACTGTACCTAGACCTTTTATTAACACTTTACTATCAACACACCTGTCCATCTCTACATATCTTGACTTCCTTGTTCTCGTTCCATGGGTTCCTTAGATGAGTACATTTGGTGAACCATAAATCGTGCCTAAACACATTGGTATTTTAAATTAATCACACTTTTGAACAGAATGCTCTTGAAGTCCAACAGCCAAGCACACTACAGCTGAATGCATGTGGCTATAAAGGCACAGGCACATATGCAACATTTCATGCAACATTGCGCGCAATAGGGTTGTTGCAGCATGTGTCCACCGATGAATTTTGCTGCATGCAACACTGTATGCAACAAAACTGGAGTTGAATCGTGCTCTACTCTTGCAACATTGCATGCAACAAGTTTTTTTATTTTAAAGGACTTCTTGTTGGACGCCATTTTGATTGTTGTGATGCTGGGTAAATACGCCACGCTATAACGAGCAATGTTGCGTGATTTTGTTGCACAGTGTGTCCTTCTCCAAAAAAACTGTTACATGCAATGTTGCATGAAATGTTGCACCATGTGTCCATGCCTTAATGATAAAACACCAAGTATAGATAGTCTAAAAATGCTACAGTAACACCTAACTTGAGGCCACTAGCATGGGCACTGACGACACTTTGGTAGCATAAAAAATAGTTAGCCTGCTTGCTAGCTTGCTAGCCTGCTTGCTAGCTGCTTTTTAGGCCTCATCAGCAAGGTATAGCTAGCAAACTGGCTCAGGTTCCCAAAACGATCATTTTAAAGTAATGGTAAAAGTGCAATAAATATGGGATGTGGCTATAAGGATGGACGTGGTTGATGCAGTTGGTAAGATCTCTGTTTTCCAATCACAAGGTCCCCAGTTGAATCCTTGCAGATAGCCGAGATTCGAATATTTGTGTGACCTTCTTTTCCACCTGAGCCAACTCAGCTTTCCATCCTTCCAGGGTAAATGAGTACCAGCATCTGCTGGGAGCTAACCTGCGATGGATTAGTGTCCCATCCAGGGGGAGTCAAAGACTCTGATCCATTTGCCACTACAGAAACCGGAGATAAGCGCTGGCTCCATGGGCCACTCAGCTCGTAAAGGATTTAGCTATAAGGATGAAATCAAGTATTGATAGCACAAATGTGCTAGTAGCTAACTTGAAGCCACTATATTGGGCTCTATGGCCACGTTGGTAGCGGGCTTTACTTGATCTTTAAACTACTATAAAAATAGTGAACGTGATTGCTAGCAGCCACAGACAGCTGTTTCGACCTTTTTAGGCCTCATCAGCATGGCGTAGCTGGCAAGCAGGCCCTGGTGTGATTTACAATAGTATTCACCATTAACATTATTAGAAGGTAGCTACTTAAAAAAATTTTTAGTTCAAGAAGAACATCCTGATTGATAACAAAACTCCAGAGCCAGGTTGTTCAAATGTGCATTTAATTTAACCCAGGGTTAAGCAAAATCTACGGCAACAATTTGCCAATAAATTATTACTGTGAAGATTTTTCTGGGGAAAAATTTGTTAATCCCAAATTTATAGATCAAATACATCTCTATCAGGTTAGAAACAAGACCATGGGTTAAATATTCAACCCTGGATCATTGCTAGTCAGCTTTTTAACAGTTCTGGGATCAGGAAGTTTCCAGGAGTACAGGGAAATTATGTTTTTCCAGGATTCTTTCTGGGCCCTGGAAGAAAATTTCAAAGTTCCATGGTTTTTCCAGTGTTCTGGGAGAAAATTCCAAAATTCCAAGAGTTTCCTAGAGCCCTGTGGGAAAATCTCAAATTTCCAGGATTCTTTCAGGGCCGTGGAAGAAAATTTCAAAATTCCACGGTTTTTCCAGTGTTCTGGGAGAAAATTCCAAAATTCCAAGAGTTTCCTAGAGCCCTGTGGGAAAATCTCAAATTTC
>JAOBAY020087129.1:0-10374 GCA_025331085.2 Zoanthus sociatus
TTGTACATCCTTTTTTGATCGATTAGTGGGTTTATACTAAAACAATTAGACCTCTCGGCCTCATGGACTACGAGTTTAAATAGACCATTTGGCCTACGGCCTCATGGACTATTGACTCGTAGTCCATTCGTGCTCAAGGTCTAATTGTTAAATAGACCACAGAACTGGCATTGCACGAGGAATCAAATTAAAGTCTGTACATACTATTTTTAAATTTCTTGATTGCAATCACTTAAAACTGTGGTTTAGATGGCAAAGGTGAATGGAGTGAGATGGTATGCGCATGTGTTGAAGAGGGATGATGGGCTTGTTTTGACACGAGCGTTAGCAAGAGGAAGCGAGGACAACCAAAGAAGACGTGGAAAATGCAAGTGGAGAAGGAGAGCAAGAGTGCTGGTTTGGAGAAAAAGGATGCCATGAATAAGTGAGGTGGAGAGTGAGAGTTGGAGAGATTGCTACCACAGCAGGATAAATCTGGCCACCCCCATTTACGGGGATAAACCCGGATCAAAATTGGATTGAATAACTGATTGAATTCTGTACCTTAATTGTGAAAATTGTTTAAAAACACCAATGCAATCAATTATTTTATTTGTAATTTTATAGGTTTTTTTTTGTGATACACTGGATTAATGATGATGATTAATGATACACACAAGTTTTTGATTATGATTACACAAAATCTATGAATAGAAACAAGCAGAAATATTGGAACCTGACCATTTCCTTAGTCTTACCAGATTAGAAGCAATGATTGTGTGGTTCCAAGCATTACACTGCTACAGTCATCAACATCACAAAGAGACAGTACTTCATTCATCTCCTTAGCCAGTGGTAAAGAAACAACATTTTTTACAGTCCTGTATGGATATTAAAGGTACTTTCTTACAGTTCTGTTTGAATGTTAAAGGTACTTTCTTACAGTCCTGTATAGATATTGAAGGTACTTTCTTACAGTTCTGTTTGAATGTTAAAGGTACTTTCTTACAGTCCTGTATGGATATTAAAGGTACTTTCTTACAGTTCTGTTTGAATGTTAAAGACACTTTCTTACAGTCCTGTATGGATATTAAAGGTACTTTCTTACAGTTCTGTTTGAACGTTAAAGGTACTTTCTTACAGTCCTGTATGGATATTAAAAGTACTTTTTTACAGTTCTGTTTGAATGTTAAAGGTACTTTCTTACAGTTCTGTTTGGATATTAAAGGATATTTATTACAGACCTTTTAGAGAGTTAAAGTACTAAGCTGTACTGTCCTGTTTGACAATATTAACCCCTTCCCTACCAAAGCCAAACACCCCCACCAACTGGCAGCCATATTGGATTTTTTTATGAAATTGTAAATTGACTTCGAAAAAGCACTTTTCAGTAATAATATTAAATTGCATCTGTATTAAGTATTTGAAATAACGTTTTGAGTAAATAGGCCTCTTCCACGTCCTCCTCTTACTCTATTGCTCTCTTGTACAGCTCCTTGGCAAATGCATTTGGAGGTTTTTCGACTGTCTTATTTATCGCCACTTTCATCTTCCTCGGAGGAAATATCTTGATCAGACTCTTTTTTTTAGCATCAACTGGCTCAAATTCACTGTCACTAAAATCACTAATTTCAGAATCATCATCGGAAAAAATTTCGGCGACAGCTTCTTCTAAGTTCATTCTCCATTCCCGCAAATGAGCTGCCATTTTGAATATTTTTAAAATAAAAACAAAAACTCGATAAACAATTTCATTTGCTCAGCGGTCTTTCAAAAGTAGTGCCAGACCTTTCCCAATGACCAGGGACATTTTGTTTTAGGCATCGCAAACAACTGGGCTTTCAGTAGTTTTCTTTGCTTGAGGATGTATATATACGTCCTTGGTCATTGCGTGACAACAAATAGGACCTATATATACATCCTTGGTAGGGAAGGGGTTAATCTTTTTTAGTTTTTAGTTATTCATTTATATGTTTATCAAATTTGCAGCAGATCGTAGCCAAGGGAGACTGAGAATAGGACATGAGGTCCCTAAGTCTCAAACAGCTGGGACAGTTGGGAGTCGATTTTGATGAGGGAGGAAAACTGGAGTATCCAGAGAAAAACCCTCAGTGTCAGATTGAGATTGACAAATCTCAGCCCATGTGCAGAGCCCGGGAGTCGATCCCAGTTCATAGGGGTGGGAGGCACAAATGATGACCACTACGCCAATCTGACTCCCCCGGCTGGAATATGAGCTGGACTATAATCATACACAGGTTAACATTGCTGGGAAAACAATTCAAACTGTCTGTTACTTAACTAAAAAATATTACCTTAGTTTATAATTTATGTAATGTTACAGTTTTACTTCAATCTTTCATTCTTTTCCGAAAGTTTTCTGAACTTACATTAAAGTTACAATGATATCATCACAGACATATAAAACAATGATTAGTGTACTTACAAGCTAGAAGAATCTAGCAACCATTTTGTGACTAGAGGCTTGCCTGCAGTGTATGATGCTACAGCGAGTGTGAATTTGTCCTGTCTTTTCACATGAGACCCACAATCCACCTGGCACATTGCACTGAACAAACTTGGAGAGTCCCTTTGGTCATACAAACCATAAAGTTTACGTTAGGACAACAAAATATGCTTTGCTTCTACACAAAGGGGGCAGGCATGGTTGATGTAGTTGGTAAGATCTCTGCCTTCCTACAACAAGGCCCTGGTTTGATACCAGCTCTGCCAATATTTGAATCTTTGAGCGACCTTTTCCGCCTAAGCCAACTCAGCTTTCGATCTTTCCAGAGTAATTTAATGTAAACATTATAATCTAAAAATACAATACATTATAATACATTAACTATAATTATAATTAATTATAATATTAGTTAAGGAAGAAAACATAGGGAAGAAAAAGTACTCAAGACCAACTATGTAAAGGTTTTGAAGAGAGTATGGATAGAAAAAGTGCTATCTATCAACAAATAAATACTAATAACTTTTTTTATCCATTACACCAATAAATATTAATGAAAACTCACAGTATTTTCTGTGTTAACTCAAAGGTGGACTCTCTATCTTCTTTATATTGACACACCCTGAAGGGAACATAATAATTGATAATTAATTTTTATTAAGTTAAACATATAAATATACTGCATCTTGTCATTTTTCTAAACTGATGAGCTTGACACTTAATACTGTACAAAATAATAGAAAGTTTAAGTCCTGAAAGACCTGGGGAGCTCAAACAAGATGAAGTAATCTGAAAACTTATAAATGCTCATATATAATTACTAGTTAAACAATTGTTTATTGATTATAACTTTCTGAACTTGTAACCTAATCTTTGTATATTTCATGATTAAAAAAATCAGTATGTGTTTGAAGTGTTTGAGTGCGGTTATTACATTGGCGACGAGGATAAACAAAAATTAAGAAATGGCAACCTACAGGACCATAGGAGAGTTTAAAGAATCTGAAGAAACATGGGAACAATATACCGAAAGGATGGAACAGTATTTCCTCGCGAATGAAATTGAAGACAAAGGAAAACAACAGGCTATTTTTCTTAGTGTT
Organism: Zoanthus sociatus; assembly: GCA_025331085.2. Classification (NCBI taxonomy): domain Eukaryota; kingdom Metazoa; phylum Cnidaria; class Anthozoa; order Zoantharia; family Zoanthidae; genus Zoanthus; species Zoanthus sociatus. The sequence goes on from JAOBAY020087129.1 coordinate 3,547, forward strand.
TGTGGAAGTAAGACTTATGCGCTAATAAGAGATTTACTTCAACCCAAAAAACCGGCAGAAACCGACCTGGAAGTGATTGTAGCGGAGCTGAAAAAACACTACTCACCCAAACCAAGTGAAATTGTAGAGCGTTTTAAATTCCACAGCAGATGTCAGAAAGATGGTGAAGGAGTAGCCGCATTTGTTGCGGGATTGCGAAATCTCTCGGAACATTGTAATTTCGGCGAGACATTGGAAGCAATGCTCCGTGATAGATTAGTTTGTGGGTTAAGAGACGAAAAAACGCAAAGAAGGCTACTGGCAGAACCAGAATTGACATTTAAAAGAGCAGTCGAACTGGCTTTGGCGATTGAATTAGCCACCAAAGACGTCGCAAATTTAACCAAGAAATCTGAGCCAGAAAACAAGCTGCATCGAGTTTATCAAAAAGGAGAAAAACACAAGACAAGCCAGCAATTTTGTTACCATTGTGGGGGAAAACATGACGCTTCCTTGTGTCAGTTTCGAGATACAAAGTGTTTTAAGTGCTCAAAGAAAGGACATTTGGCAAAACAGTGTCGAAGCGACAAGAAAACACCAACCGGAAGCGCCAAACAAGAACAAAACAAGAAAGAAAATAAACGACCGCAAAGCCAGAGAACACATTTGGTCCACGAACCAACAGATAGTGATGATGTTTATACCATGTACCATATTGAAACAGAAAAAAAAGTGAAGGCTTTTGAAGTTGACGTCGAAATTTGTGGTAAAACAGTTCAAATGGAAATCGATACAGGAGCGACGAGAACAATAATTAATGAAACCACTTACAACAATTTCCCTAACAAACCGGAAATAGAGAAAACAAAGGCCAAATTGAGCACGTACACGGGTGAAGAGACACCAGTGATAGGGAACGCACTTGTTTCTGTTAAATATGATGGTAAAACATACGAATTGCAAGCGTTAATCATGCAAGGTACGGGCCTAAATTTACTAGGGCAAGACTGGCTAAAAGAAATCCAGATCAAGTGGAACACAGTTTTCAACTAAACAGCTGTAATTCGAAACTTGCTGAAATTTTAAAATCTAACAAAGATGTGTTTAAAGAAGGACTGGAAACATTAAACCGCGTAACAGCAAAAATGTATGTTGACCCCAAGGCACAGCCAAAATATTTGAAATCAAGACCTGTACCGTATGCTTTATAAGAAAAGGTTGAAGAAGAACTGAAGCGATTACAAATTGAAGAAATTGTATCTCCTGTGGAGTTCAGCGAGTGGGCAGCACCTATTGTCCCCGTTGTAAAACCGAATGGCTCCGTGTGCATTTGTGGCGATTATAAATGCACCGTTAATCAGGCCTCAAAACTGGATAACTATCCGATCCCAAAAACGGAGGATCTGCTAGCCACGTTAGGAGGAGGAAATAAATTTACAAAACTGGACATGTCTCAAGCATATCAACAGTTACTACTGGACGACGAATAAAAAAAATTTACTACAATTAAGACGCACAAAGGACTATTTCTTTATAATCGACTACCCTTCGGAATTTCTTCAGCACAATGGAAAATTTATTGCAAGGCATACCTCAAGTCGTCGTGAGAATCGAAGATATTCTTATCACCGGCAAAGATGATTTAAACATGGTGTTACAAAAACTAGCAAAAGCTGGATTGAAATTACGAAAGGAAAAATGTGCGTTCATGCAGAGTTAAGTAAACTACTGTGGTTATGTGATCAACGGAACTGGCATTCAACCTGTGGCTAAGAAAGTGGAAGCAGTTAAGAATGCACCAGAGCCTATGAATATAAATCAGTTGCGGGCATTTCTCGGAATGTTAAATTATTACCACAGATTTTTACCCGATGTGGCAACTTTGCTAGAACCCCTTCACAAACTACTGCGACAAGGCATTCAGTGGAAATGGCAGGAGGAGCAACAAACTGCTTTTGATCAGGCCAAGGAGCTTTTGCAGTCAGCAGACTTACTTGTTCATTTCGACCCAGACAAGGAACTCATCCTAGGAGGTGATGCCTCTAATTATGGAGTTGGGGCAGTTTTGTCACAAAAAGAAATTGATGGAACTGAACGTCCAATAGGATATGCCTCCAGATCATTAAATGCTGCAGAGAGGAATTACTCAACACTGGAGAAGGAGGCACTTGCAGTTGTTTATGGAGTAAAGAAATTCCACCAATTTCTTTATGGTCATAAATTCAGCATAAAAACAGATCACAAACCTTTGGAAGGGTTATTAAATGAGAAGAAAGGAGTTCCGACCCAAGCAGCACCTCGCATACAACGATGGGCTCTCACACTGGCAGCGTATGAATATTCCATTTCATACAAGGCAGGTTTAGTCAACCAGAATGCAGACGCTCTAAGCAGACTGCCACTGCCAGAGATGCCAACGTCCGTGCCAGTGCCAAGTGAAACCATACTTTTAATGGAACACTTAGATGGTACACCAGTATCCAGTCATCAGCTGAGAGATTGGACCAGAAGAGATCCAGTTACATCAAAGGTATTGCATTTTACTTTAAATGGATGGCCCAGTAAGTGTGACTCTGAAGAGTTTAAGCCCTATTTTCATAGGAAGACAGAGTTAAGTATAGCAGAGGGCTGTCTGTTATGGGGGTTTCGTGTAGTTGTACCACCCCAAGGGAGATCGAAAGTTTTAACTGAACTTCATGAGGCACATCCAGGTATGTCACGCATGAAAGCCCTTGCAAGGAGTTATGTATGGTGGCCAGGGTTAGACCAAGAGATAGAGAAAATGGTTAACAAATGTGAACAGTGCCAGTTACACAGGAATGCACCAGCCGAGGCACCCCTACATCCCTGGGAGTGGCCAGGACATGCTTGGTCAAGACTACATATTGATTATGCAGGCCCATACAAAGGAGAAACGTTTTTTCTGTTGATAGATGCCTATTCAAAGTGGCTGGAAGTACATGTAATGAAATCCACTACCTCAAGTACCATTGAAAAGTTGAGAAAAATATTTGCTACACATTGAAAAGTTGAGAGAAATATTTGCTACACATGGCCTACCGGACACAATAGTCAGTGATAATGGTACTAATTTCACTAGTAATGAGTTTGAGGTTTTCATGAAGAGAAATGGCATTAAACACATTAAGGTGGCACCATACCACCCTGCTTCTAATGGCCAAGCTGAACGTGCAGTGCGAGCCTTTAAGGAAGGGTTTGAGAAATTGAAATCGGGCAGCATTCAAACTAAATTGTCACGTTTCGTCCTGAACTATCGCACAATGCCACATACCACGACAGGAGTTCCACCAGCTCAGTTACTGATGAAAAGAAAACCTCGCACCCAACTTGACCTGCTGTTGCCTGATACTCGCGAAAGCGTTTTGAAAAAGCAATCGCAACAGAAGTTCCAACATGATTACCATGCTAAGGACAGAAACATCCAGAAGGATGATACAGTCTACGCCAGGGATTTTCGAAAGAAAAATTCCTGGATACCAGGAACTATTCTTCGAAAGACTGGTCCGGTATCTACTGAAGTAACCATCGAAGACGGTTCAGTTATTCGCAGACACCAAGACAACGTACGACCCCGTCCAAAACCAGAGGTTACTACACCACCACAGGCAAATAAAGATCAGGATTCTGTATTAACAAATCCTGTGCCAGCAACATCACATGATCAGTTAGTCGAACAAACTGAGAAGCAAACAACAAAACCACAACTACAACCAAGTGAGTCATCACAGAGCAGCATGCGCCCAGTGCGCAACCGCACAAGACCACAATATTTGAAAGAGTATGTGATGTGATCTGAAAGGAAAAAAAGTTAACAATTATTGTACTATAGTATTGTTTGTTATTGTTTTCTTAATTAAGATTTTTGAAGTACAATCATTGAGTTTTTATTATTAAGGACTTGGAGGGGAAGAATGAAGTAATCTGAAAACTTACAAATGCTCATATATAATCACTAGTTAAACAATTGCTTATTGATATTAACTTCCTGAACTTGTAACCTAATCTTTGTATATTTCATGATTAAAAATCAGTATGTGTTTGAAGTGTTTAAGTGCGGTTATTACAATGTTGATGAGAGAATAATTCGGTGTAAAAAGCTTCGTGAACTAAGGAATTTCGAAAACCACTCTAGAGCAGTCACTTCCTACCTTTCAGTTTTTTTATGTTGGACGAGTGATGCTGAAAGGAATTAGATGGAACTCAGACAAAATAGTGTAAAGAATAATACCAAGTAACTGTATTTTATTAGGATTTATTGAGATTTAAAGTAAAATATCGAAAATGTTCCGACAAAAAATTATAATCTCTTGTAAATGAACACTCTTAGTATTTGTTCAAGACAAGAGATTCGGCTACCTGTGCTCTCACTAAAATTTTTGAGTATTTAACAACAAAACAAAACTAACACTAAATGAAATGAATCCGTAGTCTTTTAAATCAGCAGCAACTGGAAATTCGAAACTGGTCTAACGGTCACTGAAAAGTTTTGTTACACTCTTGTTGTTATAGAAATTCTAGCTCCAGTTACTTTCTATACATACTATTTTATCTGTGCATGTCACAATCTGCTGTTATAGAAATTCTACCTCTATTTACTTTCTATACATATTATTTTATCTATGGACGTTACAATCTGTTGTTATAGAAATTCTAACTCGAGTTACTTCCTATACATACTATTTTATCTGTGCACATCACAATCTGTTGTTATAGAAATTCTACCTCTAGTAACTTTCTATACATATTATTTTATCTATGAACGTTACAATCTGTTGTCATAGAAATTCTGACTCGAGTTACTTTCTATACATACTATTACTTTATCTGTGAACGTTAGAATCGGTTGTTATAGAAATTCTACCTCTAGTTACTTCTATACATACTATTTTATCTATGAAGGTTACAATCTGTTGTAAAATTCTACCTTTTTTTAGTTTCTATGTCTACTATCTTTTCCCAGAATATTTTATGACGATCGATTGTCATTAAAAATAAGAAATTATTGCAATAAACTTTTATGAATGAAATGATGACACACTGCTTTGTTGAGGCTAGATTATTCACTTGAAATACTTGCGATTATAAAATGCAGGCTGCAAAGTACACATACAATATAAGATGATCATGTGAGATGCTATAAAGTTTTATAGTTGACAATGGAGTGATTTTAATCATCATCTAGAGAACAGGAATCAGCCTAACAAAACTAATATAAAAGTTAATCACATATAACCAACCATTCAAAGAATCAGTGTTTCTCTACATGAAGAGTGGAAGGATTAGCAAGTGGAAGGGGAATCATTAATTATTAGTTTTGGTTATTTTCTATTCTATTTGGTAAAACACAAAACTGACATTAATTAACAAATTCTTGACACTCTTCCGCTTTTCCTTTCTCCCCTTCACCGTAAGGTAAAGCACCACGATGCATAAGAACAATTCTTAATCTAATGCCTTAGTAATCAAAATTACCAACATCATTACCTTCATCTCGGATCAATTCAGCGAGTATTGAACACTGCTCCTCCCATTTATATTTCTCATCATATTGATTTCTCAAATATTTCATTCGCTTAATTCTTTGAGATCTCTCTTTTTCCTTCACTAATTCAATCCTGTTTGCCCACTCTTGAGGGTCATCCGATTCTACAACGCAAATATCACCAAAATCCAACTCCTTCAAAGTCATACCCAGACCAGAGGCTGCACTAACAAGCAGAGGGACCCCAGCCGAAAGAACTTCCAATCCAATTAGACCAAAAGCCTCTGCTCGTGATGGCATAACGACAAGTTCTGCTTCACATATCATTCTTTTCAACTGTTGTCGGTCATTGCAATACTGCTGCACATAGAGCTGATCCTTTGTTACTGCAGCTTTCTCTAAAATGTACTGAAAAGTTTTTTCTCCCTCTTCCTCCGGCACACCTACAACATGCACCTTGTACTTTTTACTAAGTTTCCCAACTGCATTTGCCAATAGGTCAACTTCTTTTAACCCAAAATCTTCTGATGAACAGCGATAAACTATGTATACATGGAATTCTTTGCTCCCAAATTTCTTCTGATTTAGGTTAAGAAATTCATTGCTCAGGCCAGGATAAAATACATGGGCTTTCTTCTGTTCGATGGAAAGGCTTCTTCTATACCTATCCAACAACTGCGGACCTACAACAACTACCACATCAGCTTTTGTGCACAAGAATAGCTCCTCTGAATCTTTTTGAGTACTCGCTCTGATTTCGTTAGAACCGACTTTGTATTTTCCCATTTCTTCGTAGTTCACGTGCACAAAATGAACCCATTTACAACTGGGATGTCCCTTCTTAATGAGGTATGCTGCTGGACCAAACTTTCGACCATGACTGATGATCACATCTGGAGAGGGCAACTTGGCTGGCCAATGCTGCAGCTTTACAAATGGATCTTTGTTACCTGGAATATCCTCCGCTTCAAACAAAGTAACGTTGTCTTTTAAAGCAGCATTTTTGTCATGGTCAGAAACTTCAGGAAGATAGCAAGAAACCTCGAGATCAGATCGTTTGGCTAAGTAAATGGCGAGCTGTCTGTTGAAGGTAGACAGACCCCCCTTTGAGGAACCCCACTCGATACTCAGCAAAACGACCTTCAATTTCTTTATGTGGCCTGATGTCTCACTTGTCGTTGCGCTTTGAACTTTTTCTGTAATGGCGTTTTTCTTGCAATATTCCTCCTAAAGGAAGAAGTAGCATGAAAGAATAAGAATAAAAAAATGGATTTACTTCATAATTGTTTTAGGGAGAGTTCATTATTTATGGCTTGGGTAGGGTGGGGAAGGGATCGGTGAGATCA
>JAOBAY020087140.1:0-10374 GCA_025331085.2 Zoanthus sociatus
TCCGAGGGTCCAGCAGCCTTTCCCGCTTTCATTTCCCTTATAGCCTTCACCACTTCTTCCCTACTAACTCTCTCAACAGTTTATTTATTTATCTATTTACCACAAACATTCAGTTACATTTATTAAAAAATAAAGTAAAAAATGGGTTAATGAGGGATGCAATGAAAATAGCAACAACCGTTGTAAGAGCTATGGTAACAACATGGTAAGTTAACAATCCTTCAGAAATCACAAGTCTTTTTTTCTTAGTTGCTATTTTTGTTGTATCTCTCAGTATCCCATTGTTTAACCAGTGAAAAAATGATGGATATGAGCTTACAGGTTTGTACTGCTAGGTAATAACCGCTGGACATAAACTTTAAGTTTAATTAAAAAAATGTCCCATGACTATAGCTTCATGGGTATGAGCTGACAGTTTTTTTACTGCTAGGTAATCTATGGCTGCAAACTTTGGTAATCTATGGCACTGTACAAAATCTTTCATTTAAGTTAATAATATCCCATTGTTATGAGATTTATCCTGTTGTAGATTCCAATATGTTATGCACAAAGTCATTTTAAAGTTTGTAATGGAAAGGAGCAACAACTTATTACTCCAATATTATTAATTACAAATGTTTCAATATATGTTCTTGCACCATGCAATTTACAGTATATATAAATTCCAAATGTTTTAAAATTTTATTTTTGTGAACAATATGAAGAAACCATGATTGAACATCCACTGTATTTTTGGATGGCAGCATCACAAGAAACTTTTGGCATGATTTAAATAATGGATATTCAATGTAACTACATTGGACAGAAATTTACTTGGCATAAGATCTGAGCAAAGTACATTCATTACTGTAGATCAGTGCAGTAGACATAAAACAAATGCAACAAATTATTTCAATATTTAGTCACCAGAAGATAAATGTACAATGTTCTTTAGGCTGATGACATATATACCAAAGGTGCTAATAGATGAGGTGATATAAATTGATAACAGAAGTCGGTTTGAATTTGGTATGCGGACTGCACCTTGACTTAAAACTGTGTCTTTTCTTGATAGTTGAGAATTAATGTGGATTGATTGTGGCCAACTGCCTAAGCTTTGCCAGCTTCGTAGCGATCCACACTGAGACTAATTTACTAACAGGAAAATACTAACTTATATACCAAAGAACTAAAGCGTGATGGAACTTACTTATGCAAATCCTATGCAGGTGGTGTAAAAAGATAAGCGAGGTTTGCAACTACAAAACATGAGCTTATCTTCATGACTTCAAAAGGTTAACCACTACTACTAATTAAATTTAACTTATATCTAAATTAAGTTATGATAGAAATTCAAGACTCTGCATTTCAAAACCAACAGTCAACACGTGCTTGAATTTGAAGTTTCATAAAATTTTCTTTGATTTTATATTAATTTGTTTGGTTCTCAGACAGTATTTGATTATACTTTAAGTGTTTGTTTAATAAGATGTATATTTTTATTAACTTTGATTTTGTTATCATTTATTTTTAGGAAGCTAGACAAATATTAAATGTTCAACAGTTGGAATCTGATATTGTCCAAAAAGTAAGTATTGATTCTGTCACATGACTATTTGCTGTGTATAATTAGTAGAAATGGGTAAAACCACTTAGTATCAAGTTCACAGTTCCCCAGGGGAGTATCCTTGGTCACATTTAATTTGTGCTTTTTATAAAGTTTTGAGTTGCTGCTTGAAGCTCATAATAACATATCTGCGAATATCCAGTGCTTGATTTATGACAACCTTTTTTGATTTAATCAAAGCTCTTTTTTTATTCCTTATCCCAGCCATTAATTAACCAGGTTTAGTAAGCATTGACAGTATGTCTCATCTTGTTTGTGTTACAAACTAACTACATCAGTTAGTGATCCTTTATCAACAATTTTATTCCTAGAATTATGACCATTTATTTAAAATCAATGACAAGGCTGCTGGGGGATCGTTTTATCTTCAGTCAAAGGTTTGTCATATAGTTTTTATTAAATTCACCTACACTTAAGATTTTGTCCTTCTTGTATAAAACAATAAATGGATGCCGGAAGGCAAGCACAAAAGGGGACGTCCCAGGGCTACATGGCGTAGAACATTAGAAAAGGAGTTGGAAGATCTGGGGTTATCCTGGGCAGTCGTCAGAAAGAAAGTGCAAGATCAACAATACTGGAGAACAGTTGTAGAGGTCTTATATGCTCAGTGGCATGACAAGGACAGATGATGATGATGATAATGATGGTGATGGTGATGATGATAAATCAATAATTACATATATATATGTATATAAAGTGTAAAATTTGATTTCCGTAAAACAGTGCTCAATACATATAGAAGTAGAGTGGAGTATATATTTTGGAAGGAAAAATCAATCAAGTACACTTTCATCCATGGTATTTGTTCTATCATTATAAAAACCTGGCTTACTTTGTTATTGCAGGTTGTACGAGCTAAGGAAAGAATTGATGAGGAGTTAAGGGTTCAAGAAGAAGAAAATAAAAAGAAACAAGAGTCTAAAAAAAGTGCTGATAATTCTGCAGAAACGTGATTCCTGTTTAAAACACTTCTTGATATTTAATACTGCATTTGTTGCATGCGGATCTTTCACTTAGACTTCAGCAATCACAAGTACTTAAAGTTTTAATAGTGTACATAACACTTCTGTATACATTAATTAACCATGAATGCACGATTTTAATGTTCAGAGAGTAGATTACCCATCTTCAACGAACTGTAATATTCAACTTGAGTGTAAAATCTTTGTACATCACTACTTAAGATATTTGGTTCCAAAAGGAAAAAACACCCAGTTATACTGCTTGATATACATAAGCAATTACATTTTTTCCCAAAAACATATTCATGCCTTTATAGCCTGTTGAAAACCGAGGGGAACATTTGGGGCAATTCAAGAGCAGATCAGTTAAAATCTGAGACATACATAGTCAAGGGTTTTTATCTGCTAGAAATTTCTCACAAACTTTGGCAAGGTTTTTAACATGCTATTAAGGGACGTAGAACATGTTTTATATTTTTTATAAAATTATCCATATTATTTTATAAAGTACATGTAACTTTTTATCTGTACCTGGGAATTTCAGTCTGTCCCAATTTTCAAAGTGTAAACACAGTTCGTAGTGTGGCCACAGAAATATTTCAGTGCGTATACTGTTCTAGTCTACCGAATCTATTTCTATTTTCTCTGCGTCAGAAAAACGCGGGGCTGTGGTTATCAGTGCGTCAGGGCATTATTCTTTGCGTAAATTACGCACATTTGTGCGTTCTTGCTAACGCTGGTCTATACAGTCAATAGACTCCTAAGACTTGTTATGAGGAAGCTAGTGCCTATTATTATATGGATAATAGTGTTTTAACGGAATCTTAGATAATTGCATTTTCCATATTTTCAATAGTGAAGACTTGAAAAATGTACGTACCAAATACCCCGGATGTACGCGCGCGTTCTACAAACATTTTCGCGCCAGTTTTTTTTTCGCTTGTTTCTGCAAAAATCATGATGGCGGTTCCTTGGGTTTTCGTAAAGGTTTCAGACGACGATTTCGTGAAATTTTCAAAAGAAAATGAAAACGAAAATACTGTAAGAAAATCGAATACGATTCGTTTTCATATTATTGTATACAGAACTTTGTCTGTAGTCTTATCCTATTTAGTGTTGTACAAACTTTTATGTGCCTTCATGTAAAGAACTTTGCTATGTTAGCACTGAAATGATACTAAAATTAATCTTGTGTTATTATCTTAGTTTCCCTTAGTTTTTTCACATAATAAAAAGAACTTTGAACGTTGACTTGAGGATTTACAACGCGCTCGCCCGTAAAATATCCACCATTAAAAATAAAATTCATTGGATACTTTTTCAATAATTCCCTTATTATGAAAAATGGCTATTCTTCATACACAAAGTTGTTCTTAAGCAATGTTTGTGCCAGTAGCTGCATGGCCCTAAAACAATTCAATTCCCTTGGCCTCATGAATTCAATATTAATCATGACTTGCTCACTTGCTGTCCAGTTTACTCCGAGGTTGTGTTATTGCTGGGTACACTCTTAACTTTTTTTGTAAGAACGTTAAACTTTTCGACTGAGGCGGAACGTTCTTAAATATTTTCGGGATATCAGTCTCAAATGTTCTTAAACATGTTCTTAAAATATCTTTACTGATTTTAGACAATATAAATATAACACATGTACCGTATGTCAATTCTCAAGATCAATGCAGAAAAGACCAAAATGATGAAAATTAAACCCCGTAACCAAGAAAAGATAACTGTCGCGGAGCACGATATCGAGGACGTTGAAGCCGGTTTAGCTACTTGGGAGCAACAGTATGCAAAGAAGGAGAAGAAATGAAAGATTTGAAGAATATGGTATCGAAAGCTAGAGGTTCTTTTGTAAGGTTAAAGAAGATCTGGAAGTCAAGCCATATATCAAGAGGAACAAAGCTTAGACTCTTCAAAACACTTGTTGTACCAGTTATTCTATCTGGCTGCGAAAAATGGAAAATAAATAAAGGAGATGGTAAGATCGTGGACAAATCCCAGATTAAATGTCTCAGGCAAATACTACAAATTAGATATGAGGAGCACATGAGTACCGAAGAGTTGCTGCCAAAAACAACCATAAAACCTATGAGCAAGGAAGTTAACCGGCGCAAATGATGATCGGCCACTTTTTTAAAACAAGACCAAGAGATCCATAACAATGTAGCATAAACCTGGGCACCAGAGGAAAAGCGGGAAAGAGGGGGAACAAAAACAACATGGAGGAGAACAGTAGAAAAGGAAATGAAGGAAGCGGGTTGGAAATCGTAGGACCATGCAAGGAGAAGCGCTGGAAACAAAGAAGGATGGAGGAACTCTGTGGAGGCCTTATGTGCCACGAGGCGCGGAGAAGTTAGGTGAAGGTGAAATGAAAAGACAAACGTTTCCTGAGCAACCTCGCCCACTAGAATGTAAAGTGTTACATCCGTAGATGCCATCTCAGCAAGCCCCAACCCCATCTCAGCTAAAATTTTGGAACAGCGGAATCCGGAACCGAGCTTTAGATGATGAAAGTCCGATTTTCTATCACTAACATCAGTCTTTGTGAATAGTTTCAGGTGACAAAAACTATATCAACGTAACTAGAGGTAACCCTTATTCCATTTCAGATATAATGATCTATTTGAATTAAAAATCTGATTCAAAAAACCTCGATTAAAACTTAAAAAATTGGATTTTCCGTAAATTAATAACGGTACTCGAAATAAAAATGTTTAATTAATCTAAAAGAAAAATGTTTACCTTGTAACCTCGCCCAGTAGAATGTAAAGTGTTAGATCCGTAGATGCCATCTCAGCAAGTTAAAACCCCATCTCAGGTAAAATCTTGGAACAGCGGACCCCGGAATTGGAGCTTTAGAATATGAAACTCCCATTTTCTATCACTAACATCAGACTCAGTGAAAAGTTTCAGGTTGCAAAACCTATATGATTGGTAACTATAGGTAACCCTTATTCCATCTCAGATATTGCAATCTATTCGAATTCTAATTTTTGTGTTTTACATCCAGAACTCTGATTTGTCACCATCTTTTAATGTTGGTGAAACATTCCGTAATAATTCTGAATTTAACCTTCAAAACAGTTTAGAGTTCCTTTTTTATAAACAATATTTGATATGCGGTATGCGATATGTGTTCGTAGTTTTAAAATAATAATTTGAAATTGTTCACATAAAACGAACAGGCGAACAGATTGTATTAGGATTTAGTGTTATGAATAAAGCTCTGCAAATTGCATACCGTCTAAATTACACATTAATTAAACGTTAATTGACTCGTGTGTATTTTTTCGCCTTCCTGGGGCGTTCAAAACATCTTTTTACAACATTACTTTCTCCGGTGATCGTTAAGAGAAGAGAGAAAGAACGCTTGCAACTTGACGGCCGCAAGCAGCGACCTCCCTCACTTCTAACCAGAATTAACGCCAAAATACTGAAAGTCTAACTTGAATGGCGACGGTTGTAGATCGATGATATCTCTGAACTTCATCACTTCAATATATTCCGATAAAATTGATGCCGAAATCACAATTACAGCTTTCAAAATGTGATCGGTGCCAAACTCAGGACCATAGGAATTCAAGGAATGCAGGCAGATTCAAATCTATCAATCAGTACAGGGTTGTGGTTTTGAACAGCAGTTTGCAACCGCGGGATACCAAACGCAGATTGGTTGATGTATTACGTTGGGGATTGGGACTGTCCATGGATGCAGTAGTTACTCGGGCTACCTGTGGTAGGCCGAGTGTAGGATTGGGTTCCTACGATCTATCTATCGACAGTGCCGAAAACGTGGAGATTTGAACTGGCATGCTTTCCCTTGGGTAAGGATTTTGACGTCCGGTCTCATCCCGAGGGAGACCTCGGCTATTTGAAATATTCTTTGTCCGGCCGGGTATGGGCCTTTGAAACATAGTCTACCTTGAACTGGCTCCCGGCTCCCTGTGGATATATTTTTTATAGTCTACGATATTCAAGTCAGCGGTCATTGGTGTGAAATTTGATTCTTCTCCCGGTCCTTCGGTCAGTGAAGTCAAAAGGTCAGTATTAATAACTTTGTTATTCAAATGATTTGGTAATAATCGGAAGCCATCTTCATCCTATAAGCATTGCAAATCACCAATACAAGGTTAAGTTACAAACTGTGATAAATAAATACGTTTCCCTGTTTAGATATTAGCAAGAAGATGACACTTCCAACTAGCAAACATGCATGCCAACCGGGACTCTTATGCTTTTTAGCGTTGTGATACCCCTTACCAGAAGATGTTTGATCAAGCAACCGATCCCGGGGTATATCGTCCCAAGGGTAGGGAATTTGAACAATTTTTTTTTGAAAATGTCAAATCGCCACCTCATGCCGCACCTCCCCACCTTCCCGGCCGAGCTTTCCACATGCATAAACACAAGCGCACAGACTGGATTTTCAGACGGGAAGTCCGGCTGAGGCCACCATAATGATGGTGACGATGATGGTGATGATGATGATGGTGACGATGATGGTGACGATGATGACGATGATGGTGACGATGATGATGATGGTGATGATAATGGTGATGATGATGGTGATGATGATGATGATGATGATGATGGAGATGATGATGATGAATTATGATGAAACACGAGTAAAATAAAACGAATAGCTGGAAAACTACGTTGACATTAATTTGTCAGTGAACCAATACGAGTAAGAGCTCGTATCAAGCCAGCAACTTATTGATGGTGATCAGCAAACAACAAATATTTAGAGAAAAAAATCTAGTCGATAAAGGCAGATTAATGACATAAATATTTTAAAAATGTATACGTTGTAAAGATCACAACCTATTCCATTACTAAGCACCTTCTACTTTGTGCAACGCGTACGTGAACAAAAAGAAATTGCTAGACAAGGGCATTTTTCTCAGCTCTTTCTTTATATTTTTTATTCTACTTTCAAATTAGTTTCATTAACTTTGTCTTAGATGAGTTAAAAATTAAAGCAAAGTACACGCTTTTTTGATAAGAGTAGTGATTATTCTTTCCGATTCAGCCTCGCCCTCAGTATTCTTAACCTTATTACAAATATCAGCCTCATAATATATTCTTAATATATTCTTAGCATGACTACAGCCTGACAATATGTTATCAGCCTTAATATTCTTTTAGATGATATTAGATGATGTTCTTGAGGGCAATTGCTGACTAGTGAACTAATACTCTCATTTAAAACATCAATGGTAGTAAGAAGACAAATCCATAAAACAAAAGAAACGAATAAAAAACTGAGCCTGGCCATATTCTTAAGATATTTTCAATTTTTGAGTCATTTTTCAGCCTCGATATTTTTACAAGATATATTCTTATAAAAAAGCGTGTATACAGATTGTCACCTCAAGCGAGGCGAGGGAAGTTTCATTTGAATGAAGATAAAAGAATATTAAATTGCTCATTATGTAATAAGATGTAAAGCTTCAAAGACTGGTTAACGTTTCATCACCATCTTGTAATTACACAACAAACAACGGAAATGTACTTGCAAACCGAAAGTACAAACATGATGGAATTTCAAACATTATCTATTTTTAAAAACCAATACTCCACAGGCAATATCTAAACTGTCAAAAATGTGTTAGCTAGTCTGTCATCTTTTTCTGGCTGCATATTTGTTACAGTGCTAGCAGTATAGTCGTTGAAATAAACCAAGAATTAAAGCCGATATTAAAACTTTGCAGTCCATGTTGCGGTTACAACAAAGAGCTCGCAGCTTAAACAGTACATATCATTGAAGGAGCCAGCAGCGAAACTAAGACTAACTGACGACGAACTTCTTTCACACGAGAAAATAATCTATTTTCATACTTAATCGGAAGTTCCCCCGTCTAAAACAGCCACAATAACATCCGTAATTAAATAGAGACTCTGCATTGTCTCTTCGATTGTTATACTTTACCACAAAGGAGTTAAACAACGAGAAACATGTAATTTGTCTCCGTGGTTCGCCTGTTTGTCTGCAAGTGACGATTAAACGTAATTCTTCAAGCATATTTTCTATAATTGATTTTGTAGGCGGTTGAAGCGTTGAAGTTTTGATAATGATAATAACAAGAATATCAAGCTTGAGTTTTTGCAATTGCTCGCTTCAATAATTTAAAACCTTGTTCACGCATATTAATGTGTCGGCAAATACCGAGTGTAAAAAATACTGTGGCAATAGCGTTTGACTAAGGGTCGCGCGGAGCTGTGGTAGGTCAGAAAAGCTATACACTCCTTTGCACGGTAAAGCCCGCTATACGCTATAAAACGGCGATACGCGTTTTAAATTATAGCTTTGATGAAAAACACTTTATATTGAGCATGATAAAAAATGGTAATAAATTTTATCCTGATAAAAACAAAACATTTTTTCTTTAACATTTACAGAAAAGTTACTTTTCCATTATTATAAAAACTGCATGTATGAACTTTAACAGTTTTATAAGTTGATAACTTGTAGTAGTATGTACACTGAAGTGAAAAGAATATTATAACTGACGTGTTAGATGGTAGTCCTTCGTCGGAGTGTGAATGTGAACATAAAATTAAAAAAAAATTATTCAACCGAGGGACTCTGAAAGCACTAAATAACTTTGGTAGCTCCAGTGTTCTCCCACCAAATTACGTATAAACGGTCAAAGTGTTCTTCAAAAATTATTTTTGCGTTTTTTCCCTTGTAGTGGTTCTTAATTAAATAATTCTTCATTTCTTGCGTTATTTGAGAATATTTTATAGTTTCCTCCATGAAAAGGCACTTTTAAAACTACTTTGGTATGCTTCAACTCCCGGGGGAGGTACTCCCAACTCATATGGGTGGGGGTGTGCCGCCCGTATTGTCAAACCCTGACCCTGTTTATGACAAAAAATGTCCATACAACGTGCGTGGCTTGTCAAGTCAAGCGGGGTACTACTAACGCGCTTGAATGCGGATGTTGACAGCTTGTTCCTGTCTGCCCTTAAAAACAAAATTATTTCTGATACCAGAACACTAGCACCGTGGACAAAATTCTACCCTGTCTATGATAGTTACAGAGGGTTAAAGTGTACCCTGTTTAAGATTTTGTAAAAACCCATACCCTGTTTATGAATTTAGGTTGAAAAAGTAGACCCTATCGGGCGGCACATACCCGTATAGCTCACATGTGGGAATACCCCTCCCTAGGGAAGCAACTTTCGCTGGAGTAAAAGCTCAATAAAAATCATTTGGGTTAATATAGGCAGTAGTTTGAATAAACCTATAAAGGGAAGCTTAAAATGAAAAATAGTGTTGACATCAGGCATGCACGTACCGGATTTCTCAAACATGCTGTTTGCTCTAAAGTTGGACAGTTGGTCCAGAAAAGCTAGATTCATGTTTTATAAAGTTAATTATAAACAAAGTCCAAAGATTTAAATCCCTAGTTTAAACTGTTTAAGTGTAATTTTAAACAAATTGGAGTGCATAAAATAAAGTAGGCTTTACGTAATGAATCAATGGAGAACCAACAATTTTACATGCAAAGCCCTTTTAAGGAATATTTTTATTCATTCAGTTACCCAACTAAGGAACGATCTGTAATGATCTCACTTCATTACTCGATGGAAAACACAACGTGTTTCACCATTCTCTTTTGAATCCCACACACGTGTAAAACTTAATACATAGAGGACATCACACGGTGGCGCGCACATATGAAGTTTATCTTCGATTGGTAAAATCAGCAATCAGCAATTTTATTTTCAGCAATTGATTTTAAATTTACATGAAAATTTTTCGACACTCCATCTGCAAATAGCTTAGGTGCTAGT
>JAOBAY020087147.1:0-10374 GCA_025331085.2 Zoanthus sociatus
TTGGCTGATTGAGAGAACGCCATGTTTCGTTCATAAACGCAGATACCGTTTGGTTGTTTCTTACTTTCACCGCTGTATTATATAGTTTTAGGCACTGCCTAAAAGCGGAGCTCCCAAAGAGATATTAACCGTACTGCAGTAGTGAAAAACCTATTGCACTCGTGTACACGGACGTCGTACGTATCAACGCCATGGATAAACCAATTTTTTTAAGTATGGTGCTCCGCAGGAGCTCCGCTACAAAACCGCTTGCACTATTAATTGCTGTCAATAGACGTCGCATTCAGTCCCGTACGGAATTTTTCACAGCTGAATTATACAAGTTTTCAAAAGAAATCTTTCTGGCTGAAAGCGCATGGGTGACAGTTTGCCCTCCATTCAAACACATAAAATGAGAATCAACAGCTGATTGATAGCAAAGAATTGAGCAAGTGTAACTCCAAAGCTTTCGAGAAATTAAATATAAGTTGAGAAACTTAAATTATCTCAGAAGGTACACAATTTTTTTAAGTAAGAATATTGCTTTTCGGACCGAGGCTGGATATTCTTAATTTTGGCAGATTTTAGGCTGAAAATATTGTTACGAATATTCTTAGTTTCGGGAATATCGGTGACATGGATTTTTCGTTTTTTAAATGACTGCGGTATCGAAGAGCTTCAAAGGTAATGGATCTGTATATGGTTTGCTATTTGGGTTTAGAGTGCAATTGCAATACATGTAATCAAGTATGATATTTTTTCAAACATACATTAAATTGTATTCTTAACAAATCCTGGGCCTCAGCATTATTCTTAAAATATTCTTGAAATTTGACCAGTTTCAGCTTCAATATTCTTATAAAGTATATTCTTATAAAAAAAGAGTGCACAACAAAAGCGTCTACAATCTTCGCTGTTAAAGTGATATAAAAAAACTGAATGGCAATTTATCTTGATCCTACTTATTTAGTCAGCAAAACATATTGTTTTAATGACTTAAGTCGGAAAATAATAATTTTATAAAAGAAATAAAGATATATTCTCCGTGTCTTCATGGCCCGGTGAAAACCTTAGCAAAGTTTTGGAGAATTCTCGAACAGGTGAAAACTGATCTCATCTGCACTCGCATTCTCCCAAACGTTCACCTTGTTTTCACCAGATGAACGCACAGAGAACAAGTTTTATTTCTTATATGAAACTATAATTTTCCTGGTAACCCTGGTGAGCTGAAGACATAAGGAAAAGCATCGAAAATTAAGGCAATATAATTATGGCATAGTATCAATACGATTGTCAACATCAATTTTAATTTTGTTCCAATTTTCTGCTATTCGAGAGCTTTTTGTTATAATTATATGGAGTTTTCGGCTTTGTTTCGGTTAGGAAAAACGAAAAACGGAATTCCAAGTTTACAAGACATATGCAATATGTTTTTTCTTCCTGTTTCGTGATCCGGGCCGTACTCTTGAGTTTTGTAGACCACTTTACATTGTTAAGCTTTCGTATAGTGTTTTAGTGGATAAATTTGATGAAATCCTTACTTAGTTTTTAGCCATCTTTTTCTTTTGGTCTTTGTGTAACAGTATTTTTATGACCAGTATAAAACTTGACACATTTTTATTCAGATAAAGAAGTGTGAATTTTATGCCTGCTGTAAATATGCGAAACAAACAACCTATATGGTTGCTAATTAATGAGTAACGTTAAAAACTTAAATGCCATTTTAGTACCGCTTGCCAGATGACAGCTCAGAAAATCTTTTCATTGAAGCCAGCTGTTTGAATTTTATTACTAACCAACAAAGCTATATCTCGCCTGAGGAGTTTATTACTAGTGAAAGTCTTTACACATTTTGTATATAAGTTTCTTTGTGTTTCTTTTTTGTTACTTTAAAATACAGGAAACAATTAAAGGTTTTGACAATTTCAGTGGGAGCCTTCTCTTCTATAAATTCGTTGCCTGTTTTTCAAAATAAGAACAAAATGCATATATTAAATACCCCCTGCGAGGAGCAAAACCTTAAATCTATATTTATTAAGGGAAATTGCAAATTTTCTGCTCTATCTAATTTACAAAATAAAAGAATATATCATTCTTAGTAAGAAATTAATACCAATTTCAACGAAAGAGTGTTTCCCAATTATTTTTTTTTAGTAATTTACACTAGCAAAATGCCAAGTTGTTTTCTTTCATTTTTCTTTTTTGTGAAGAAATATTAAACCTTCAGGATTTGATCTTAGATTTTGTTTATAAAACTTTTGCTTGCATTAGAGAAGTGACGCTTGTCTTGTATTCGTCATGAATTTGCATACTTACACTTACAGCAGTTCGTCAGTAAAACCTTTGGATGTTTTATCATACCTTTTAGGCTTCACTTTTTATCGAGTCAGTTTACAAGTCTTCTCATGTATAATTATTGTTTTATTGGTATATATTATTAGTTGCAGTGGTAGTAATAATAGTAGTAGTGGTATTAGTATTATTATTAGCAGTATATAGTGGTAGTAGTAGTAGTAGCAGCAGCAGATTTAGATATTTTAAAAAGTAAATGAAATTTGTCTTAAAAGCAACGTCTTTCAGTCGAGACTGATTAACACTTTTGCATGTGCGTTTCTCGGACGAAATCATTTGTTAAAATCGTTCAAAATTTTATTTTTTTAAAATGTGCAAGGCCTCCCTCCGATGGTTGCTGATAATGGGCAAAAAACAGTGAGCAGCTGTTTTTGATCGCTGCAGGCAATTATTTATTATCAGTTCTAAATTCATTGTGTTTCGGACAAGTTTTTCAACACAAAAGCTTGAGTCAATATGAATTCACGATATTACATACAACTTATATTAAGGTTTTAACGGACTTGTTCATTCAAATATTTATTTCAGGCATCGTGAAAACCCTTAATTTAAACAAAGTACTCCTTTTGAGAGCATTTAAAAACTACCAGCTGTTTAGTTTCACTGTTTTGTTGGGTTGTTTTGTTGCCTATAGCAACGTTAATTGGACCAAAATAACCAGCTTGAAAGTTGCGTTAATGTATGAATATTGTGAACAAAAGTGACAACAGAAGAGCTATAATTTAGTCCTGCAGCAACAGCCAATGTTATGACACCTGTAAAACTGATTCTTCTGAATTCACTTATAGAGAAAAGCCATCATATCTGAACAACTTGACAGCCAAACGTTCAGTCTGAAAGGAATGCCGGCTCCCTATTTGAAAAGGTACACTAAAAGTCTTAGTAGAGTCTGAGTGCCACTTTGTGTAAGCAATTTATTGAAATTATGTCGATAAATGTGAAAAGTTTCAAGGCACCGAATAAAAATTTTATAACGCAGCTCGTGCCGCCAAAAAGATTTGATTGAAACTTTGAAGTAGTGTAACATTCAGAATGTGATAGAAAATAATTTCCATTTTTTAGTATCAATATATGATACCAGTTTTATCAAATTTAAACAATAATTTTTTTATTCTGATCAGTTACAATATTGACTTAGAAATAAATCAAATTTAAAAGGCTGCATCATGCAGTGACTTGGTAGTTATTGTCTAACACAGGTTAATATATATTTATAGTCAATATAGTATTTTCAAATCGGGTAGAATTGAATGGCCTGTTAGAAACCTTTTTTACTAGCTTAACAGATCCTACTTCTATCATAATTTTACTTTAGACAGAAATAATTGGTTGTGAAGAAACGGTAATCAATTCTTTATAATTTTGCAAAACTGAGTGTAAAAAGTTTGCCTTTTTCTTTTTCTCTTTTCGTCCGCGATCACTGAAAATTGTTTCATAGAATAAAAAATAAATTTATCACACTCGGTTTCGTCTATATATAGATTGATTTTCTACTGTAAATTTAAGTAAAAGTATATGAAATTTATCAATCCCATATAAAGGTGTAATTGGCCGTGTTTATACATACTAGAGGACGTCAAAGATATCAAGATCACCTAAATAAACGTCAGTAAGGACGTCCAGGGTAAATGCGTCATCACACAGAAACGTCCTAAACTCCCGAAAAACTAACTTACCGTGAATTGCTGACGCAAAAAGAGGCCTGAATAAGATTTGTTGTTGTTTACGAGAGGTATAATGCATTTCATTCAACTTTCACGCGTGCCCAAGGCGTTCGAATTGGATCTTATTGTTTTTATGTTAGACGGCTCAGACGTTGGCAAGGGAAGGTCGTCTTTGTAGGACATCGTGTGGACGCCCTTAACGAAAATAGCCTTGAGGCTTGACGTACGTGGATGTCAAAAGCGTTCGTCTTATTTCTCGTTTTTATACAAAACGTTAAAACCGCCTGAGACGCCAATGACGTCAGTTAGACCTGTCTAGTATAAATTCTGTTATTCATTTAAGTGCTTGAATTTACTGCACCTCAGCTCTTGCCGCAACCTCTCTTCTTTTACTGAATGCTTCTCATATTCAGTTTGAAAACCTATATATATAATATACGATGTTTTTATTGCTAAAAAGCTAAATCCTTTACAAACCAAGTGGCCACATTTAGCCGCGCTTATCTCCAGTTTCTGTAATGTTAAGCGGATGAGAGTCACCCGCTTAACATTACAGACCTTACGCAACAAGGACGACGACGCCGACGACGACGGCAAAAAACAATAGAAAATACAATAACTGCACGTTGGAATGTGTTGAGCTGCGCACCTGCACGTAGTTGTCGCTAAAATACAATGTAAAAAGACCTGTTTTTGAGTTGTCGGGACTACGAGGACGTAACAGCAAAAAGTTTCTTGGTATTTGTTTAGCTTCATGGAGAAACATTCAATCATTTTTCTATTTACAAAGTTTAAAGCAAAGAAACAAACCCCTAATGACCCACACAAAAAAATAAAGAGCAAACCAGAAAGGTGATATTTCGGAGCCGTCGTCGTTCACGTTCGCGTCCTCGTTGCGTAAGGTCCCTTACGACTTCCCCTGGACGGGACACTAATCCATCGCAGGTTAGCTCCCAGCAAATGCTGGTACTCATTTACCTACCCCGGAAGGATAGAAAGCTAAGTTGGCTTAGGCGGAAAAGAAGGTTACACAAATATTCGAATCTCGACAAACTGCCGGGATCGAACCGGGATCGAACCGGGATTGAACCGGGGACCTTGAGATTGGAAAGGAGAGATCTTACCAACTGCGCCAACCACGTTCGCCCTTAGAAATAAGACCAAAATTAAAAACAAATTAAGGCTGAAGCAGTTAAAAAATTAAGAGCAAATGAGTTTCGGCAAAATTTACTGGTTCTTATAGAATAAAAAAAGCGTGTAAAACGAAGTACGGCCATTCATGATCTTAAATCCAAGGAACAACAGTTTTCAAGTAATTTCTCACTTATTTATCATTTGCATAACTTTGATTTAGATTTTAAATTCCAAATATTAAAACCTATAAAAGAATTGTTATAAAGGAATCTTTTGTGTTTAAGAGAGGTATGTGCTTTAAGGATCAATCTGAACTGAGTCAAGAAAAGTAAGGCCCAGCTGGTCAGCGGTTTACTGTTTTTTATCGGACAAGTTTTAAAAACAAATAGTTTTAAAAGCACTTTAGATTTTTGCAGTCGTTGACAAGCACAACTGATGAATTTGTGCATGTTAATTAAACAAAGCATTTTCTGGTACCAAAGCAGCATTATTTTGATAATCTAGCATTCTTTGGCAAAGAATAGAAGATATGCTAGAAGCAGCAAGTACCAGTGTTATTGTAGCAAAAGCGATTAGGGCCCATTTCCAAGCGCCTGTGCAAATGTTTTGTGTAACAAATATTTATAACAATAAAATTGTATAAAAAAACAAATCAAATTATTGAAGAAAAAGCAAGTCGAAGGAACATGAACATGTTATTAACACATTTGGTAATGTTAATTTCTTTTCAAAAGTGAAGATAACAAGTTTCCAAGAGGAATTTCATAAGAACAGCGCATATGGCTCTTGTATGTAGCTACGTATTCCTCCGAAGAGGCTAAATATTCCTCGAAGACAAGAGCACGATATTCCTCAGAAGAAGCACGATATACCTCCTATTTTCCCTTCTAATAAACCCTTCCTCTCTAATAAAACCCTCTCTAGCAGGCCGCCCTCCCTAAAAGATCCGCCAACCCTTATGAGTCCTCTTTTTAATAAGCTCAACCCATGTACCCACTCTAAGAAGCTTCCCTTGTAATAAGACCTTCTCCTCTCTAGTAATTCTACTCTATCTAAATTGCTTTTACAGTCGCAAAGATCATTCATATATAGCTCCGATAATTTAGCTATCATATCATTATATACTTTTTCTCTTGAATTAGTTACCTGATACTAAGATGTTTCAATATATATTACTTGATTGTTATCGATTCCTAGGCCGCCATTTTATCAAAACGGAGAGAGAGGCTAACTCATTTTTGAGGTCTTTATTCAAGAGAGAGTCAACGAGAGAACCAAGTAGAACCACCCTCAGAGAGGAGTGTTGTAATGAAACGTGTCACTTTGAAGAGCTTGGGGAATACTGTAACTCGACACCCTCAATGAACACTGATTTGGATTACAGATATTACTAAGTATCTCAACTCCACCGAGCAAATATACTGAGTTTTACACGCCAAAAGTTTTTATTAGATTCAAATATTTTATTATTGATAACATCATTTTGTTTTCTATTCGGATTAAAACTGTTACAAACAAAAGCAAATATTTTGCATAGGGAAAAGGAAAGGGAGTTTTGGGTCGGGGGGGTGTACTCACGAGATTTTTGTATGGGATGTACCACAAACAAACTTACCCTGTTCTAAACAAGAAATGGCTTGATTTCGACACTCTGTTCTAAACAGGTGAGGCCTGTGAATCAGGAAAAAACTTTACGTACATCAAAACCCAGTCAAACCATTTCTAATCCAGAAAAAATTGTTGCACCCTGTTCTAAACAATGTGTAAATAATCTTATTATAAAATTTTATATTCTGTTCTAAACAAAAATTTCCGTGATTTATATACCCTTTTCTAGACTGTATGGTCTGAAAACAATACCCTGAACAGCGGTGTTACAGCGATTTAGTTACCCCAATGTTTTGCGTACCCCAGGGTACGCAAATTCCTTGGGTTTTGTGTACCCCAGGATAGGCGAATCCCTAGTGTTTTCGGTACCCCAGCAACTAATACACAAAACTGTTTTTTTTTTATTACGATTGTCAATGATTTGACAGTCTGTATCGTGTCGAAAATATGGAACAGCTGGTTCAGATATTTTAGTAAAAAGAATAAACTGACGAGAAAGGTTCAAGAAGAGACTCCGAGGGGTTATTTGATTCACTAGCGATTTCGGTACCCCAGCAACTAATACACAAAACTGCTTTTTTATCACGACCGTCAACGATTTGACAATCTGTATCGAGTGGAAAATATGGAACAGTTACTTTAATTTCAGATATTTTAGAAAAAAGAATAAACAGACGAGAAAGATTCAGTAAGAGAATTGGAGGAGCTACTTGATTCATTAGCAGATCTGTCTTGCAGTTGTTATTGGAGATAAACGTTCTGTGGTGAAATATTGCTGAATATAAAATAAGAACCATCATTAAATAAAAATAATCAAAACCTAAAAAAATAATGACATTTTTAAAAAAATTATAAATTAAGCTAGCTAGGGGTAAGCAGCGCTTATAAAGTGCGGGCGGGAAACTGAGGAAGTATTGTTATAAAATAGGTTATTATGCATCGTGGCTGTTAGTTAATAAGTTAACTGTTTATTCTTTTGTCTCACGATAAGTCACTGAATAATGTTCGCGACGTTTCGACTGCTTACTGCTAGTCTTCTTCAGGCGATGGGGTCGACCCCACGATGCCACGATGCATAATAACCTATTTTATAACATCTACATTTAATATATTTTAAATATTCAAATGAATCCACTATAGTAGCCAGTTAGCGTTTATGGATTTCATACAGTACTGAAGACAAAATATGAAGTCTTAGAATTTCCTTACATTAGGCCTACACCTTTTTATTTAAGTTTATTAGCTTTCAGTAAAGAATAAAGTGAAACGACAGACAAAAATTTCTCACTTTTCTAACTATTAAGGGAGAAGCTTACTACTCTTAATTTTGAAAGTTAATGACTCAAAGTTAGTCTTACAAGTACATAGATGACAATATTTAACAATTATCCACCACTTTCACTGGCACTGAGTTGAATAATGTTTTAGTATATACCATATTAATTTTGTTAAAAAAAGGTATTAACAGGGCTACCTTTGGTATTGATGGTATTGACAAACCAACCGATTATGGTAAATTTTCCATTTTGGCACATACTATTGTTTAATCATCCACACCAACCCTTACCCAGACAGTAAGGACTGGGAAGAAACTGCATGCATAAAAATAATTATGTTCCAGTATGGAAATTATATCCTCCAATTATTACTGTTAAGGCTACTACTAATAAAAGTGGTCTTTTAACAACCCCTGCTGGTGGGGGTGAGATAATTTATGGAAACTTCTTAATTCTTTCTCAATCGTTCTATTATGAACGTGTGGCCAAGGAAGAACCATTACTGTAATATTCTTGTTGCCTTTATCAATTATACCACACACATGGCCCATACACCTTCATCATCCACAGCTTCTACTAAATGATCTCCAATGGAGTAGTTCGAAAACATTTTCAATTTTAAAGTCTAATCTTCTGAATCTCACTCGAAATATATCAAAGTGATGCACTGGATTAAAAAATGCATTCCTCAGCCAGTCAGAAGCGTAAACAAAACAATAGAATGACGCGCCCGCGATTCGATGCTCTGCGGTTACTACCATTTTAAAAAGACCAGTTTTATCCGTGGTTAAGTCGTCATGAGCGAAGCGTATCCCTACCTGTTATTAGAGCTCCATATCCGAGCCATTTAACTTTATTTCCATGTTCACCAAAATAGCTTACAAAACTTATAAGAACAAGGCCGGGAATGTCGTTAGCTGTGATGATTAACCCAAGATCTTTGCTTGTCATCTGAAATCGTTTCTCAATTATAGCCAGTGTTTGATTAAAGTAGCCCGTTGTAAATGCTAAACAGAAAAAAAGCATATTTTAACTTCAACGGTAGATTTTTTCAACTTTAACTTGAATAATATTAATCTTGATATAATAATCTTAATTATTACGACGTTAAGGACTTTTGCCTTGGGAAAAGTCTTCACTAGGGGACGTAAATTATAGAATATACTGATAGATTTGTAATGCGACTATATATAACACCAACACCAACTTAGCATTAAGTGGAGAGGAGCTAATGAGTAATGTGCTTACAAAAGTGATTATATTATATACCTTGAAGACTATGTCTACAATACAATCACAACCAAAGCAAAGAAAAACTTTTCATCCAACATCAGTTTACATTTATGAATGATTGGTATTACATTTACCAGTGAGATTACATCTACGAAAGATCGGTATTACATTTACAAGTGATTTTACATTTACGGGTGACTAGCTATTTTTTTTTCTGTTTTTCAAAGTCTATGCAATCTACATAGATATATAAAAAACTTGATCCTGTTCACCGAAAAATTGAAATCTACATTTGAAAACAACTTGCCTTTCAAGACTGTAAGCAGACTCAAGGAAACCAGAAACGATCTAGGACCGTTTAACCACTGCAACCATTTCGGACGAAATCTCCCAAAACCAAATTTAAACTCTTCTTTACTGGACTTGGCAACCATCTATTATTAAAAAAATTTGCAAACACAAATGCTGAACGTTAACCAGTCGGGACTGATATCAAGTTGCTGCGTTGTGTACGTAAAAATAAATGAACGACGTGAGAGAAGAAACTAAGAAAAGATAAAGAAAAGCTAGGAACTTGTAGGAATAAACTACCTTGAAATACTTGGAGTATTTTACATACTTTGTCTAATTGTTATTTGACCTTGACTCAGTCCTTAATTAATTATTGGTTTAAAGGCCCGTTCAAACGGATCAAATATGCTGGTTAAACATTCGATCTTGTTGCATTGTTTGGTGGTATTCGATGGTGTTTGATCAGTGTTGGATTGTGTTGAATGCTGAAATGTTCAAAGGAATCTAACACCATCCAACGATCATGTTGGATTTAGGTACCCGGCCCCATGATTTTGATCATGCACGCAAGCGAAAAATTTTATTTGAACAAAGTCAAATGTCATCCAACATTGTCCAGCATGTTTCATGGTGCTATTTAAACGGTTCAATCATGTTGCGTCAACTAATATTTGATAATGTATGACCAGCATGTTTGCTCCGTTTGAATGGGCATTTACCGAAACCTGGCAAAATTAATTTAGTCTGCATTCTTGTAATATTAGAAACTGTTAGATCCAAGTACCAGGCCTCAAGGGCACGCGTTTCTGTACTAAAACTCTTATCGAGAGGACAAC